>PVLA01000508.1:462331-535840 GCA_004027455.1 Hydrochoerus hydrochaeris
GCTGGATTACAGGTGTGTGCCCAGCTGGATTACAGGTGTGTGCCCAGCTGGATTACAGGTGTGTGCCCAGCTGGATTACAGATGTGTGCCCAGTTGGATTACAGGTGTGTGCCCAACTGGATTACAGGTGTGGGCCCAGCTGGATTACAGGTGTGTGCCCACTGGACAAGGTCATTTTTAAGAACTCTGGAGTTCATATACTATCAAGTCATACATGACTGATTATGCTGGAATGTTTCAGTTGCAGAGCAAAGTGGTCACTTATGGTCAGAGCAACCTGCCCCACCTCTCCAGGAAGGAACCCAGTATGAGGAGGCAACCGCTCGGGACCCAAGCATCCGCCAGGAGAAGGTGGCTGAGGCGGCTGATGCTGTGCTGGGGCTGGTCACCCCTGAGGATTCCATGGTGGTGCTGTCTGTGATTCCTGGAGAAGCCGAGGACAAACGGAGCTCAGAGGCCAGCGGCGGCACATGCGCTGCTGGTGGAGAGGAGGACTCGGGCTGCAGTGTCCGCGACAGCCTCCTCTCCCGGGACAGCACGGGCCCGACCTTCCTGGAGAGAGAGGAAGAGTACTACCCTGAGCTGGAGGCCGCCGAAGCTGAGCCAGCCCCGGCGGAGGACTCCAACAACACTGAGAGTCTGAAATCCCCAAAGGTGAATTGTGAGGAGAGGAATGTGACAGGACTGGAAAACTTCACTCTGAAAATTTTAAATATGTCCCAGGTAAGAAAGAATGATCCAGTACTTTTTTCCTTTTCAGCATGTTAATCCTGTGATTTCATCCTCTTACCAACTTGCAAATGGAAGGTCATCTTTACCATATTCTAAGTGGGGATAGCACTGAATAGCTGCTTGAATGAAAAATGGCTTTGCCCTTAGTGATGTCTGTAGCAAAAGAAAGAAATCTTAACTGGTGGTAGTCACACTTTTTAGGTGGCCAGGAGCTAGTCATTCTTGGGATAATGTCACCACCAAGCCTCATGATAAAAATCCCAGGAGACAGAACAGGGAACCAGAACAATTCATTTTCCTCTTCCTCTTCTTCTTTGTCTACCTTCTCATCTGTCTTCACTAGAGATCTAACCCAGGACCTTCACACTGAGCTATATTCCCAGCCCTTTAAAATTTGAGACAAGGTCTTGCCAAGTCACCAGACTGCCCAGGCTGGGTTTGAACTGGTGATCCTCCCACCTTAGTTTCCATGCCTGGCTTCTTCTTTCAAAGGAAGTACTTATTACAAAGGCAACATAAAAATACCTGAATTGATTTGGGCATGGTGGTATATGCCTATAATCCCAGCACTCGGGAAGCTGAGGCAGGAGGATCACCATGAGTTGGAGGCCAACCTGGGCTCATGGTGAGTTCAAGGTTATCCCAGAGTACAGACACTGGTAGACGCCTGTCTCAAAAAATAAAAAAGGAAATCCCCCCCATTAGAAAAGGGCCAGGAAGATAGTTTAGTGTGAAGATCTGGGGATCAATCCCCAATTCAGAAAAAAACAAAACAAAACCGTGAATTATAGCTGGATGCAGTGGCTTGTACCTATAATCTCAGCTACTCTGGAAACAGGCAGGAGGATTGCTTGAACCTAAGATTTCAAGACCAGTTTGGTCAACAAAGCAAGACCCTAACTCAGAACAGAACTGATCCAAACAGAACCAGAACTGCTAAAATTGTAATTTAGCATTATGTGGAGAATACGTTATATTAATGGGAAATTTCTCTTCCCGCTGAAGATGTGTGTCCAGTGTTTATTCTGGACTAAGGGCTGAAACTATGATCCAAACCCAGCCATACTTTTCCAGATAGTTGGATGAATGATTCTAGGGAATTCTGGAATAATGACTAATGATTTCTGTAGAATGTTTAAAAGGCCAAAAGAACAGGATGAAATTAGCTGTTCTTTAGAAGTAGAGAGAGAAGTAGATCCCAGGTCTGACAGTTGTGATCACTTATTGTTAGAGCCCATTGCGCAGTGCATGTGGCTCCTCTGGGAGCAGGGGTCAACCTGGCTTACATCCCTTCCTACGTGCTTGTTGCACAATGTATGTCAGCCCTGTGTCACTGTGTGACACACACGACTAGGACAGTCTTTGTAATAGTTTAAATAACTGGTAGCAACCTTTGGATATCGTATATGTATATGTATTTTTTTTTTTTTTTTGAGACAGGGTCTCACTGTCTATTTCAGGGCTGGCCTTGAACTCCTCAATCTTCCTGTCTCAGCTTCTTCAGTGCTGGAGGATATATATATATATATTTTTTTTTTTTTTTTCTTTTTTTCCTTTTCCTTTGAGACAGGATCTTGCTGTGTAGTCCTGCTAGGCTTGAACTCACTATGTAACTCAGGTTGGCCTCAAACATGCAGCAATCCTCCTGCCTCAGCTACAGACTACTCAGATTACAGAGTACTGGATTCTAGGTGTGTGCCACCACAGTGCTGGATCACATATACTGACCCAGCTGTTTGGTACAAACTGAGGTCTGCTGAGGTGCTAGCTTGGGTCTGAGATCCCAGTGCTCTAAATGCCATTTGAGATTGCTCAGTGTGTTAGACAGCTATCACTGTAACAAAATGCTTGAGATAATCAGCTTAAAAAAGGGAAACGTTTATTTTGGGTCACAGTTTTGGAGGTTTTAATCCACTTGTGGTTGGCCCTGTTACTTTTGGGTCTGTGGTAAGGCAGCACATTGTGATGAGAATGAATACCAGAGGCAGACCCACCCTCATGGGGACCAGGAAGCAGTGAGACCCCCAAGAGACCGGGGTCCCACAATCCTCTGAAAGGGCACACACCCTGGTGATCTAAGTCCTGTTACTAAGCCTCATCCCCTGAAGGCTCCACCATCCCCCATTAGTGCCACAGCCTAAAAATCAAGTCTCTAATACATGACTCTTTGGGACACATTTAAGCTTTTATTTTTTGTACTGGGGATTGAACTCATGACTTTGTACTTGCCAAGCAGGCTCTTATACCACTGAGCTAAATCTCTGGCACATTTAAGATTTTGAGATGTACAACTCAGAGGTACAGTGGTCTATACTATGTGGGTACTTAGTATTTGAACTGATGAACTATGAAACATACTAAAATAGCTCTGTAGAATTAGGAAAGCCTACCACAGTGGTGGCGAACATGCTGCAGCTGGCTCTTTATCTTTGAAAGCTCTAAAAGGTTCACCATCACTGGCGTAGAATTTATACCTTGTCATTTGGTAGTACTTTTCTGCTGATTTATGTATCCATATTGTCAAAATTTGAAAAGGTTTTGCTGGGCGGGGTGTATGCCTGTAATTTCAGCATTCAGGAGGCTGAGGCAGAAGGATCACCGTGAGTTCAAGGCCAGCCTAGGCTACATAGTGAGTTCAAGGCTGACCTGAACTACACAGCAAGACCTTGTCTTAAAAAAGCATCTGAAAGGGCCATAGTTCTCCCCTATCTGCCTCGGCTGCAGTTTGTTCCTCTCCCTGGTGCAGCAGGGTTTCTTTTCCTTGGGTATCCTGCCAGAAACATATATATATATCTTTAACATTCATTTAGTATGAGTGTTCATTTCTTCATGAAATGAACTTCATACTTTAACACTCATTTCTTTTACCACAGGACCTTATGGATTTCCTAAACCCCAATGGTAGTGACTGCACCCTGGTCCTGTTCTACACGCCCTGGTGCCGATTTTCTGCGAGTTTGGCCCCTCATTTTAATTCGCTGCCCCGGGCATTTCCAGCTCTTCACTTTTTGGCTCTGGATGCATCTCAGCACAGCAGGTGTCTTGGTGGGGTAGCGATGTCTCATCCTTTTGGCTGATGGTTGCTGTTACATGGAAGTCATAACAGGTTCAGTGAGAAGCAGAGGAGGTGGGCAGGAGCTCTGAATTGGGGTGGATGGCAGGGAAAAGCAGGAGTTTGAACGGTGGTTACTACCAAGCTCCTGAGGGAGCTGATGTCACTTTCTGGAAGCCCTTTAATTTTGTACACTTGCTAAGTGCTATGACCATACCTGCAAACTGTTCCCAGCTCTTCTAAAATGTTCCTCAGGGTCATGAGAAGCTGTGAATCAGTCTAGAATGTTGGCAAGATGGCAAGTTGGTGGTAAACTGAAGCTGAGTAAACTGTGAATTTACCCTCCACTGATTTTTTTCAGTGTGGGAATATAACAACCAGTGCTCACCTCAAAGTGTTATGAAGAAAGAAATTGCCCCCAAGTTAGTAATTCTTATATGTGTTTCAGGGAAATACCAAGTGGCCTGCAGGTCACTGTCCAGCTTCGTCGGGGCCCCACTGCCTGCATGCGTAGTTGATCTTTGATTTCAGCTCTGGCAGTCATGTTCCTCCCCACCCACAGGTTTTCACCACAGGCTTTGTTTTGTCTTTCTTTATGTCCGTGGAGAGCCTGGTATGGTGCCTTACTGATGGAGAGATTAGGACACTTGTTTTTATTACAGAGGTTGGGACATGTGTTTGTCATATGTTAATACTGAAGGTACAGCATGTTTACAAAAGAAAAAACTCCTGATTATCCACTATTACTATTTTACTGTGGGAAAAACTGAGGCTTACATAGGTTAAATAACCTGCCCACAGGCCACAGCTGGTACTGCAGTTAGAACTTGGGCTGGGCTATATTATGTAAAGGGGAAAAAGTCTCCACGGGTCAGATTATGTTCAGGCCTTCCTGTCCTAATTATGAACTTACTGGTACATTTTTTAGGTCATATATTCCCTTGCACCAATTTATCAAGCTAACTGCTTATTGTATGTTTATCTTTTTTGAGGGATAGGGATGGGCATTCTAAAGAATTTAAAGTTTGTTCTGTCAAATAAATTCACACAGTACACTTTTTCCATGAATTAGAATTTTCTGGTCTGATGTGTTTTGAAAGTTGAGAACTTAAATGATGGACTACCTGGGTCATGGATAGATCCATCTACTAACAGAAAGTAACTCAGATTGCAGAATAGAAGGTCCTCCAACCATGACCCATGAGGAGAGAGGTCAGGAACAAACTAATGCTGAAGTTTACATATCAGAAACCTTCTTAGGTCAGACGAAACTGATTGCTTCTCATGTATTTCTGTCCATTCTGATATGTTACTCATGTGAGAAAGCCTGTTGTTAACTCAGGTTTTCTAACTGACTTCTCTCCTTTACAGCCTTTCTACCAGGTTTGGCACTGTAGCTGTTCCTAACATTTTGTTATTTCAAGGAGCAAAACCAATGGCTAGATTTAACCACACAGATCGAACACTGGAAACGCTGAAAATCTTCATATTTAATCAGACAGGTATGTAGACATAATGTACTGAGGAAGAAGATATTTTATCAGTATGGGCATTTGCTTTTTGCTGATTCTGATCTGCTGTAATCCTTACAGGTTGATTTTGAGCTGTAAAACATCTAATAAACTGTAATGATCATGACAAATATCACCCTGTCAGTGGCAAGCTTAACCTGAGTAGGTTATTTTATTTATTTTTGACTTTCTGAGACACGGTCTTACTGTGTAGTCCAGGCTGGTCTTGAACTCACTATGTAGTCCAGGTGGGCCTTGAACTATAGCAGTCCTTTTGCCTCAGCCTTCTGAGAGGTGGGATTACAGGTGTGCACCACCATGCCCAACTTCATCATGCATTTTAGGTTGGCCTTGAACTCACTAGCCCAGGAACCCATGGTAATCCTCCTGCCTCAGCCTCCCAAGTGTTGGCATTATAGATGTGTGCCACCATATCCAGCCAAGTAGGTAATTTTAATGATTGTAGATACCTTTTTTTTTTTTTTTGGTATTTTTAGGGACTGAACCCAGGGGCTCTGACATAAGTAGTAGGCAAATATTCCATTACTGAACTGTATCCCTAAGCCATTCATACCCTTTAAAAAATAAGACAAAAATAGGTTTATTGACTGGGTGTGGTGACACAAACCTATAATCCCAGAACTCTGGCGGGCTGAGGCAGGAGACTGCAAATTCCAGGTCACTCTGTTCAATTTGAGACTTAACAAGACCCTGTCTGAAAGTAAAAATATAAAAAAGGGCAAGTGATATAGTTCGGTACAAAGTCCCTGGATTTACTCTCAGTACTGCAAAGAAGAAAAAAAAAACAAGATAGGTTTATTAAAATACAGCTGACATACCATATACTTCACCTGAGGATACCTTTTTTTTTTTTTTTTTAAATCGGTACCAGGGATCAAACTCATGACCATGTGCTTGCAAGGCAAGCACTTATGCCGCTGAGCTAAATCCCCAGCCCAAAGGATACCTTTTTAACATTTTCACTTAAGTTTAATATTTATATAAAAAACTATGCATAAATCATTAGTGATGAACTTTCATGAACGCCCTGAGTAACCCATACTCAGAACATGAGAAAACATGACCAGCGTCCCTTCTGCAAAGGTAATCAGTCTTGACTTGTAATACCATAGACAAATGTTACCTGTTTTGACTTTCATAGTAGTAGAAACATACAGTATACATTCTTTTGTGTTTGGCTTGTGCATGTGAGATGCACCTGCATTGTTTGGTATGATTATGTTTTGTTCATTTTTATTGTGTAGTGTTCCATTTATTAATCTATTTGCAGGTACTGTTTTAATCCCTTAATATTTGTCAAATATAGGACTTCATTTTTTCCCCTCTATTTTTAAAAGTCCAAGCATTGTAAACTGAAGAGAGTCCCTCCAATGGAAAACTTCATTCATCAAAAATCTTACCACCTCAACTCTAAGTACCCCATTTCTTCCTGAAGTGTACTCACTGGAAATAAGTGCAAATTAGAACACACTTCCTGTGTATATTGAGCTGTGTATCATCACTTTTTTCTTAACAAAAAGAACAAAGAGCAGAGTTAGCTTAGGGGTGTACAGTGGGCTACTGTGAGGTGGTTAGCATTTCCAAGTCTTGTCCTGGATCCCTAGGTGATGTGGAGAGAGGTAGCTATTTTGGTTAATGGCCTAGGAAAACCTAGAACACAAATGAAATGTAGGAGTCCCAGAATCTTTGGTAATAATCTGGTTCCAATGATCAGTGGCTAGTTTTTCATTACTTATTTATTGAGTTTTGAGTTTTTTGAGACAGAGTCTAGATATGTATTTCAGGATGGCCTTGAATTCACTTATGTAGCCCAGGTCAGCTTGGAATCTTGGCAGTTCTCCTGCCTTAGCCTCCAGAGTTGTGAGATTACAGAGATGTACCACCACACCTGCTTGCAGTGGGTGGCTGGTTCTAACAATTCTTTCAGTAACCTTTTGGAAATATTTGGAATTTAGTATTATTTAACCTGTGAAAACATTCTTCAGATGCCTAAGAGTAGCTTGCTAGTTACTTGTTGAACTCTGGTCTCAAGCAAACAAAAGGCAGCTCTTACAAGGCATTGACTAGGAAAGCTCTAATGAGTCCATAGAAATTCTGATGTTTTAGCTTTGCACAGCTGAATGGATTCCTGAGCCTTTGATATGGTAGGAAGAAAGGCAAGTTACAAATTACACTGACAAGCAGGTGAAATCCAACCCAGACACAGTAATGGTGCTGTTTATTTTAGGGTTGCATGTCATTTTGCGTGTCATGCATCATACTTCAGAAAAATGGGTGGTTGCATTTTCTCTCTGATTTGAAGAAACTGATTTCTCTTCCAGGTATAGAAGCCAAGAAAAATGTGGTGGTAACTCAAGCTGATCAAATAGGCCCTCTTCCCAGCACTCTGATAAAAAGTGTGGACTGGCTGCTCGTCTTTTCCTTATTCTTTTTAATAAGCTTTGTTATGTATGCTACCATTCGAACTGAGAGCATCCGGTGGCTAATTCCAGGACAGGAACAGGAACATGCAGAATAGTGATGGATAGCAAGGAGAAGTTGGAAAAAGAAGCAATTTCAATGTTTCATTTCGGAAGTTAGTGCTGCAGTGCCATGTTTTCTTCAGTGGAGTACTGACCTGCAACTTCAGTCACATCAAGAGAATAATGCATTTGCTGAACAACTGAATAGGTTAAAAAAATTATAAACTGGGTTTTGACTAGTACTGTAATAAGCAAATGCAAAAATATTAAACTTCAAAAATTTTATTACTTGAACATAACCCCGTATTTTAAGAGTAATCCAATTTGAAATGTGAACACATATTTTGGCAGAATTAGTGAACAGAATGACACTGGTTACTATAAGGCAGAAACAGGACTTTCAGATTATAGTTTTAGAAATCTCTTGGTTTCTTCTGTATGTCTGTGAAGGTTGGTTTTCTGTTTGTTTGGAATTTCTCTTCCAGAGTCACTAAGCAGGAAAATTTCTGTTATGGGAAGAACAACTAGAAATGATAAGTGTGACCCTATATGTACCACCTAATGGGAAATAAAGTCAAATACCTTGGTGTTTGTTATCTCTGCTTTTACTGAAAGAATTCAAAGTGGTTTCAGTTGTTTGTAGGTAAGATGTTTATTAAGAAAAAGTAATGCTAAAGCATAAACTGTAGTCAAAATTATCTAACCAGCATGCATTAATTGAACCTTAAAATGCTTCTAGCAATAGACTGGGTTTAGTGAGATGCAAAATGCAAACACCATTTCTGCCTTTGATTTGATTCTATTTAGTTTACAACGCATTTAGTAGAGACAACTTGTAATTTATATACACTTTTCTCTTTTTTGTTTTTTGAGACAAGGTCTTGAATTCTCCATGTAGTCCACGCTGGCTTTGAACTCATAGCAGTCTCCTGCCTCAGCCTCCTGAGTACTGAAGTTATAGGTATGCGCTACCACAACCAGCTATACATACTTTTCAAAAGAAAAGCTGTTCCTCAAATTCAGATATGAAACAGTTGATCACCTAATAACTACTGGGTTTGTTTGTGGCATTCAGATTGAACCCTGGGCCTTCACACTGAGCTACATCCTGGGCCCTTTAAATTTTCTTTTTTTTTTAAATTTTGAGATAAGACCTCACAGTCACAAATTGCCCAAGTGGGCTTGAACCTTCCATTCTTCTGCCTCAGCCTCCCACAAGCATGTACCACTATACCTGGCACTTTTATACTTACTGTTTCCAGTGCTTTAGATAGTTAAATGTATTTCATAAAATACCCGAAATTCTACAAACAGAACCTTAGATGAGTCTTCTCAGTTATAGATACACGTCATGCTGAACAGCATGGCTGGAGTATTCACCAGCAGGAGGGGACTATAGCTCAGAATGTACCATGATGATGTCCATTTTACAAATAAGCAGACTGAGATATAGAGGTTAAGTAACTTCCCAGGCTACCGATAGTAAGTTGTTGAAACTGGAATTTGAAACCCTGCATGTATGTATACAAATGTAAAAAAGAAAAAAGTTGGCCAGTGACAGCCATGTGGCCCAGAAAGAAAACCAAGAAGCAACCAGCCCCTTCCTGTGAGCTGTGGTGGTCATTGCCAGGCCAACCCCTTCCTATAAGCCAGCGGTGGCCATGCATCCCAGGAAAAGAATCAAAAAGAAGCCAACTGCCAGGGATTTAGCTCAGTGGTTTAAGCATCTGCCTGGGAAGTGTGAGGTCATGAGTTTGATCTCTGGTATGGGGTGGGGGAGTAGTGGGAGGAGGAGAAGCCAACCCTTTTCTGTGAGCCAGTGGCAGTTGTGGGCCAGGCCAACCCCTTCCTTTGAGCCAGTGGCAGCCATGTGACCCAAGAAGAGAACCAAGAAAAAGCCAACCCCTTCTTGTGGAGCCAGTGATGGTCATGGGTTGGGCCAACCTCTTCCCATGAGCCAGTGGTGGCCACATGACCCAGGAAGAAAACCAAGAAGCCAACCCCTTCCTGTGAGCTAGCAGCATTTGTGGGCCAGGCCAACAATTTCCTGTGAGCCAAGGCTCCCTGCCGAACCAAACAGCCAGTTGATTCAGAGAAACACAGGCTGAGATGATAGCCACTGAAGTAAAAAAACAAAACAAGACTTAATGCCAGTATATTGGGTCCTGACCTAGATCCCTGATCTCCCAAACGAGTGTACCAGTGTATGGCCAAGGTTAAATAAAAAGAAACAATTGTATGATTTTTTAGGGGCCCCTTTAGTTGAGCTCGAGACTCTGAGGACTAAGACAAAGTCTTCTCTGGATTAGCCCACTTTATTAGGACCAAGGACAAAAGGTGAGAAAACAGAAAAGGCAGGAAATGAGCAGGACCAGTGCTTTAAGGACTTCTCCAAGTGGTAAATTATGCCAGTTTAGGAGAGTCATCTTATCTTCAAGATAACTTTTATGGTAGGATTGAGACTATAGGAGTGATTTTTTAACTGCTATCTCTATTTACTTAATTAGTGGAGGAGCCAAAGTGTCTTTAGCTGTGGCCTTATCTTGCCCTTTGAGGTATCTCTGGTCTCACAGATCACTACAGATTTCAGCCAGGATCAGTGACTCATAAAGGTTTACTTACTATGAATTGGTTCCCGTGGCCAGGCAAGGAGTGCCAAGGCCTAAGACAGACTCACAAATAAACATAGAAAGCCAATTAGTAAAATTTAAATCTTGCTCAGAGCCACTGGGTAGTGGTCTCCAACACCTGTACTGTTTGATTGACTTTGCAGGCCTAAAGCTGGTAATCTGAGCATCTATTTATAGTATATCAGTATGCAAAATAGCAGCTATGGGGGATTGCCTTCTGAAGGTGGTAGCCATTGTCAATTACCTATTATCTTGTATTAATGCCCTGTGTCATTTTCATTTGTTTTGTCTTGATTTTATTATATCTGATGGCATGGGCAGCTATTTTGAAGATAACAAGATATACTATTGTTGATTTCCTATTATCTTGTTTTGAAGTCCTGTATCACTTTCACTGTTTTGTTTTGATTGGCTTTATTCTGTTTTATTGTTTCATTTTACTCTGTTTAAAAGGAAAAAAAGAAAATGTCTTAACTATTCCATCTCTTATGGTAACTCATGCTTGAGTTATTACTATATGAGTGCCAGGTACCCTTTTAAATGCTTCACCCACAGTGTTTCATTTATCCATACAATAACCCTATGAGATTGATACTATTAAATATCTTCATTTGAAAGAGTACACTGAGGCCCAGATAACGTGCTCTTGGCCATGCTGATTCCATTGGTGGGATTAAGCCTCAAAGTAGATTTTCTATAGAGGACAGCACCTTGCCCTGTTCTGTGCCATGGCTCAGTGGACCTTCCTCTAGTCTTTCTCCCTTTGTATAGTCATAATATTTCTATAATTGAGCACCTTGATTTTTAACATCTGACCAGTGTTTCACTATTGCTAAAAGTTTTCCTAAGTTTGTCTACATAATAGGCTACTGAATGGATTTACCATACTTGCTTGACCTCTTTTGCTAGATGTTATTGTATATAGTCTTATTTTTGTAAGGACAGATTCCCAGAGTAGAGATTATTCTATCAAACATATGATAGTGTTCATGCCTTTTGATATATAATGGGACTGTAGTCTAAGAGGTGAGGGAGGTTTCCCAGGATAAGCAACATCTCCAGCTTTACGGTTCATATTTATTTATTTATTTATTTATTTTTGGTTTGTTTGCTTTTGAGACACAGACTTGCTATGTAGTTCAGGCTGGCCTTGAACTCACTATGTAGCCCAGGCTGGCCTCTAACTTGCAGAGATCTTCCTGCCTCAGCCCCACAAAGTGCTGGGATTAACAGATTGTGCCACCATGTCTGGCCACTTTCTACATTTAGGTAAAACCAGCTACATGGATTTCCCCTAGAGGGAATTTGGAGCAAAACTACTCCCTAGAGAGGAGCTATAGAGATTAGTCAGGGAACACTGGTTTAAGGGATAGGTAAGTAAAGGGGAAGGAAATGGTCTAAGACCAAACCATCACAAGCCAAGCATGTGTCCACTACAGAGGATGCACCTAATAAATCTTTCCTAAGGAGTTTAAATTCTATTAATCTGGGAACTATGAGGGCAGAGCATTCACAGTCCCTGCTGGGTGACACAACTTCTCTGGGCCCTATGACTACATTTACCAGTCTCACCGGGTGGTGTTAAGGAAGGTAAGTGGGGAAAATTACTTACTGAAAATGGCGAAAGGTCACCAGTTTGTTAAATCACACCTAGGAGCTGATTTTTCAGTTCTCTTGAGTGATTTTTTTGAGATAGGGTCTCACTTTGTAGTTCATGCTGGCCTGAGACAGCATCCTCCTAGCTCAGCTTTCTGAATGCTGAGATTTACAGGGATATACCACCATGCCGGGTTCTCACTTTAAAGACAAATTTCAAGAGTATTTTTTACAATTATACATACCCAATGTAAATGTTGAAAATACAATCCTTAATTCCACTGCTAGCCTCTGTCTGCCTTAGCGTGAGTCAAAACAAACCAGTGTCTTACATAAATTCCTTGAGATGTCACATCTGATCAGAAAGAGTATTACCCTGAATTCTGCCTTTTAGATATTTTAATCTTGTCAAGTGGACAAAAAAGAAGAAAGTAGTTCAAGCCGGCAGTTCGTGAATTTTTTCGTCTCGTGAGACACAAATTAGCTTTATTTTTCTAAGTCCATATGAGATTTATAGCTGATTAGTAACAAATGCTAAATCAATCTCGAATGAATTCTTGGTGGGCATGGTGCACACCTGAACCTCAACACCTGGGGAAGAGCGCAGTGAGTTCGAGGTGACCTTGGTTAGATAGTGAGTTACCTGAACTACACAGCAAGACCCTGTCTCTAAAACAAACCTCATCTTTAGATACATTCTCTGCAAAACTGCTTATGTCATTAATGAGTAATAACGATGAGATACAAGTCAATATACTAAAAAGCACTGTTTTAAATAGTGAATTTTATTTTAAAAAAACTAGATCTCAAAAAAAGGCAAAGAGAATATGACAAACTAATAACTACACATATCCGACGTATAAAGGAGTATCTCCCAGTATCTGTCTAGTCAGTCCCACCTGTGTCCTCATGGCTGCGTCTATGCGAGGCTAATGATGCGGCTCCCTTTACAGAGCACGCTCTATAAGGCGGGTTTTCCTGACTATTTCATCAAGGCAAATACAGTTGAGTCTGAGCTAAGCTTAGACTGGACGCCCGGCTGCCTTAGAAGCCCTGGATGTGACTGGAGTGCACCCCGCCCCGCTGCTGCGCTAACCACAAGCGCGGCAGCCTCCAAGCTTCCCTGCTTCTCTTCCGTCGCCCTCGTCCAGGACCCAAACGCTAGGCGTCCCGCGCCCCCGCCGAGGGCGCCCCGAGGCTTAGGCCAAGGCGCGCACCCGCTCGGGGCTGAGCGCAGCCCCTGGGGCCTTCGGCGCGGCGGGGCGGGCTGAGCGCAGGGGCCGGGCCTGCGCCCGCCGCTGGGCGTGACCCTCGCGTCCCCGGTCCGAGCCGGCTCTGCCGAGAGGCAGCCCCGGGCGGCGGGGGCCGAGCGGGCGGGTGTGGAAGGCGGGCAGGCAGCGCGGCGGCGGCCATGGCGGCCCTCGGGGCGCGCGGGGCGAGGGTGCGCTGGCTGGCGGCGCTGCGGGGCGGGAGCCGGAGCCTGACGGCGCAGGTGAGTGCCGAGGGCGTCGGGGCCTGCGCGGCGGAAGCTGGCGTGCCCGCGGCTGTCCCGCTTCTCTCCTGGCTTAAAAATCCCGCCTGGCCTACGACTGTGCTAACCGGAAACAGACGATTTTTTTTTTTTAAATAGGAAAATTAGTTGTAAAAGGGACGGTTGAGGACACGCGTGTGTTAATGACCACGGACGACCACGCTCCGTGTGTGTCTGGGGCGGCTCGCTGTCAGCTGCTTTCCCTGTTAACTGATTTGCTTTGGGCAGACTTTGTGAAGAAATTATTCTTGTTTGGTTATTTGAGACACCGTCTTGCTGTATGGTTCAGGCTGGTCTTGAACTCTCTAGCCCAGGCTGGACTCGAACTCAGGGCGATTCCCTTGCTTCAGTGGAGGAATTAATAATTTTTTTTCGGTGACACATTTGATTTTTTTTCTTTCCACTTCCAAAGGAGTGTTCAGTCGATTTTCCTGCTGTAGAAAGTAATATTTTGGAGTCAAGCTAACTTGAAGGAAAGTTTAACATGTAGCACCATCTAGTGGAAAAATACTGCGTTAGATTCACCGTTTCGTTTCATTTAGTTGGTTGTTAGAACCCATTCGAAATTTCTTTAATGGAAGAAATTTAAACTAGTTCGGTGGTGAAGGAAGAGAAGCACTGTTTTGTAACCAAAGAAAGAGGAAAAAAACGGAAGAAAAGGAGAGAGAATACGCAGAAGGATGCATGCTGTCTCCTGGCATGTCTCTAGGCAACCCCTGCAGTGCTGGAGGTGGAGAACAGTCACGGGTAGAGGCAAGGAATGAAAACACAAGCGAGTGGGATGCCTGCGGCACTCAAGGACCCTTGCTGGATGCCTTCGCTTTCAAAATCGCTTTAAGCCTTTCAAAAAATATTGGCAGATTGATACTGTAAGATTCCTACTACTGACACCAGGGCGTTGAGATTCAAAAAGGCCGAGAATCAGCATCTTGCAGCAAAACAGAAACTAGTCCTCCAATCAAGACTCCAGTACTCTTTCAAAGCCTGTGCCTTCTCTCAGCTCCTTAGGGGAACAGAATCATGGCCCCATCTAGGGTTCCGATGAGGGTGTGCCCTCCGGGGCCTCTAGTTTTATGTGGATGAAGTACCATTTCAGTCCTGGACGTGGCCCTGTGTGATGAGCCCCTTGGTCTTCGTGGGGCCATGGATGAGCACGACCCACAGCTCTGGGGACTTCTTCATAACCAACTGCATAATCAGCTACTCGGTGTGGACAAAGTTTTTAATTTGTAAGAGAAATGACACTGGAAGTGGGGACTATTAACCAAAAGGCGTTTTTGGCTTTTGAATGTTATCGTCAGTAGTGACAACACTGTGGACTGTGCAGCAAGTGCTGTGGACTTAGTCCTCTGGCCAAACTGAGAAGGGAGTTTGTCTTACTGGTCCTCTGAGAAAAGATTTTGTAAACTTAGAAGACGAGGGCTTTTTACCTATACTAGATAGTCTGTGGATTCCCTAGAAGTTATACAAAATCCTACATAAATGTATGTTTGTGTTTTTCCCTCTGGATACTGGTTTTTGTCAGATGTGAAAAGGGATAGTAATCCCAAATATTTGAAACCCATGTGAGTAGGGCAGTGAAGACTACCAAGGTGATAAGAAAATATCCAAAAAGCAGTAGGAGTTTAGAACCCTAAATTACGAGGCAGAAAAACTGGAAAATGGACTCACCAGCATCCCTTGTCTATAGAACCCATGTGTGTTCAACCTTGATAGGAACATGCATGTCAGTGGACTTCAGAGTTCCTGTGGGTGGGTGTTCTAACTTCTGTTTCCGAAGTCCTAGAGTTCTATGAATTATCTAGGAAGTCCAGAATAACTGTCAATCACAATTGTAGCTGTCAAGTTACTGAACTCTGATGCTGGGGTGAGGCAGCAGTAAGGGGAGAGATGACGTATCATGGAAGTAGCTGCTTTAGATAGAGCTAACCTTTTTTTCTGTATTTTGAGAACAAAGAAATGATTAGAATTTGTTGTCTTGAGACTCTTTTTTTTTGCATTTCTTCTTAAAGCACTGTAAATTTATTTTTGCAAGTTTAATTAGAGTTTAAGTTAACCCCTGATTTCAAGTACTAAATGTGTTCTCTTCACAGTCCTCAGATTCACAGCTGTTGACTGCAGAGGAGAGGAACCAGATTCTACTTGACCTTAGAAAAGCAGGATGGTCAGAATTAAGTGAGAGAAATGCAATCTACAAGGAATTCTCCTTCAAAAATTTTAATCAGGTAATTATTATAAATTCTTGTAAGTGCCATGTTGCCTTACTTTTCTTTTGTTGTTGAGACAAAATACCTGATGCCCAAAGTGAAGCAAGGGAAGGTTTATTTCTTACACTTTTGGGGGTTTTAGTACATACTTAGCTGGCTCCAAGGCAGGATGGCATGACAGGGCATCCCTTCATGGCAACCACAAATAGCAAGAGCGGACAGAGCAAAAGAGGAAAGACACGCCTTCCCACCCTGACACTGTATGCTGGTTCCGCCCCTGGACAAGTGCAGCACTCACATCACCAATGCCAGTGCTAAACAACAAACCAGTCATAAACACTAGATTCAGTTCATGATTGCATGAGGCTTGAAGGTGGGGGGCATTCGAACACAAACCATAACACATGGTTTATTTTTGCCACCTTTAACTTTCTGATAGTGTTGGTTTTCTGGTCCCATGTGGACCCACGGTCTGCATCTTCCCTTTAAGAATTCAGTGAGAACAGCAGCTGTGGTGCCATATGCCTATCATCCTAGCACTCAGGAGGCTGAGGCAGGAGGATCATTGTGAGTTTGAGGTCAGCCTGAACTACATCAGGAGACCCTGTCTCAAAAAAAAAAAAAAAGGGGCGGGGGCCTTCCTTGTTGATAATTGCTATCGCCCACCTGGGCACTTTTTAGCCTGGGGAAAGGGAAGACTTGTTATTTGAAAAGTCATATTCTGAAACTACTATAGTTCTGATTTGATGTTGGTTATGATAGTTACTTTTGGACTTTTAAATTACATTAAGGGACCAGTGATATAGCTCAGCAGCACAGCACCTGCCTGGCTAGTGTGAGGTCCTCAGTTTGATTTCTGGTACCAAAAAAAAAAAAAAAAATTACAGTAAAAGGACATGAGAAGAGTGTATGAATAGAAAATATTTATCAGAAGGGGTCATGAAAAAAAAGTTCAGAAATGTATACCCATTTGATCATTTCCCTCTACTTTTTTTGGGCAGTTTGTGAATTTTTTTCCTTTCTGTAGTTATATTTCTGGCCCTAAATCATCATCAAGCTGCTCCCATCTCCCTCTTCCCTAATCAGCTAATTTTCCCCAAGCCCAGTAGCCAGCCCTTGAAGCTTTTCTTAAAACCTGACCTCTCCCTTGGAGCCTTAGCCTTAACAGGGTAACTGTTCCATTTAGTTCTACCCTGTTTAGAGAGTCATCTCCCATGACTTCCCCTTCAGAGATTGCTTGCCTGCATTATATAAGGTAAATGCTTTTGATTATTTGGTGTTTGTTCAGTTAGTTTAGTAATCCTTCAGACAGATTTATTGTTTTTATTTATATTAGGTGTCAGCATCTAGAAGTCAGAGACCATGTTTGCTTAAAGACTTCTCTATTGTATATAACACAGTTGTGGGTCCAGATAGGCATTTGATAAATGCAGACATTGATTACAGTGTTTGCTGGTTTCTAGGGTGTGTGAGGACCAGATTGCCACCAAAGAAACCCTCTGCGTGTTTTCCTAGTAAATGCCATTGGCTCCACTGAGCTGCCTGCCCCATTCTGTTCTCCATCCATCTGGCTGCCAGCCATCTGAGTCCCTACTCCTGAGGAAACCTGCACCTAGCAGGCTCCTTGTCCCGCTGCCCCACGTGCTCGACAGCTCTTGTCAGGGGCTTAACACTCTGTAGCTGGTGGCAGGGAATCCCATTGGTACAGTAAGCTTGTGTATAAGCTCTAGGTAGCATTTTCCAAGCTTATTAAAATTCTTACATGTGTACAGCTTGACTTCTTTAAGCCTGGGCTAATTTATTGGGCTTGAACATGTGGCTTAAAGTACTTGAGTGGTGTTGCCTCAGGCCCTGCCCAGGATTCAGTCCTCCAGCACTGCTCTGAAACTTGTGCTTAGGGCGACTTTCAGAAGCAGGAGGGAAGTGAAGCTTGTGCAGGGCATCCTGCATTAGTTGTTACAATATTCACTGGGTCATGTCATTAACCAGACCTTCCCTCCTCATCTAGCCTTTAGGAAAAAGAAGCAGATGCCAAGAAAATCAGGCTGGTACATGTTCAGTGAACCAGCACTGAAATTATATCCTGGGGTCAGTTTTCCAGCAGGCTTCTGTGGCTTCTGCACGTCCAGTGGCCTGTGATGGCCCATGATGGCCTTGTGATGGCCCTGGTGTCATGACTGCCATCACTGCCTTCCAGGCAGAGGCAAATGGGAACACAGCAGTAGTCAAACAAGTTGGGCTAGGAACGTGCAAGGGAGCGTGCACCCCATCAGGAGCTGCGGGGCATCTCAGGGAGGCGTCGTTGGAAAGATTTGTGACAGCATTTGGGCTTGTGCTCGGGATTTTGTAAAGTTTTGAGGGAATTAAGGCTTTGCTCTGGATTAGATGCTGTCAGGATATTGACAATTCTGTGATTCACCATTTATATAAATCTTATTTATTAGGAGAACAGACTGAAGTGGGGCCAAACCTGAAATTGGAAAAGAAGCAGTAGTTTCCCATCATTAGATGGGCAAGGGGATGTTTGGTATTTTATGGTTTGGAAAATGTTCATGTTTTGCTTCTGATCAGGTAACATCGTGGAGTGGTCATAGAGCGGCTCTGTCTGCTGTTGATACCAGGACCAAGAGGAGAGCGCTGATGCCTGGTTAATAGACCAGGCGGCTCCCGGGCACCAGGAGCTGCCCACGTGTGGGGTAGCAACTCCTTGGGATTGACAGATCGTCATTCATTTTTTATCTAGGACAGAAAGCCTTTTTACTGTCTTGTGATATCGGGGATTGAACCCAGGGTCCTTTCACTATGTAACATCCTCAGCCCTTTTATTATTTTACTTTTTGGTACCAGGAATCAAACTTATAGCCTTGTGCTTGCCAGGCAGGTGCTTATGCCATTGAGCTAAATCCCTGGCCCTATTTTATGTTTTGAGACAGAGTCACTAAATTGCTGAATTGGCCAGGCTAGTACCAGGGTTTTTTTGGTGTAGGTTTTTTGTTTTTTGAGACATGGTCTTGCTTTGTAGTGCAGGCTGGGCTTGAACTCACTGTGTAGCCTGGATAGGCTTTGAACTCATGATGATCCTCCTGCCTCAGCCTCCCATGTGCTGGAATTATAGGCATATACTACCATACTCAACTTGGTTTATTTTTCTTTGACACAGAGTCTCACTATGTATTTACTTCAGATTGGCCTTGAACTCACCATGTAGCCCAGGCTGACAGTGAACTAATATCCATCCTCTGTGCCTCAGCCTCTTGAATATTGGGATTATAGGCATGTACCACTATGTCTGGCTATTGGTTTTTATTAAAGCAACAACAAAACATTAAGATGATGTAAATTTAAAAAGCTGGCTGCAGTGAGCATACCTGTAATCCTAGCAGTTGGGAAGGCTGAGGCAGGAGGATCTCAAGTTTGAGCCCAGCTTGAACAACTTAGCGACATCCTATTGCAAAGTAAAAAATTTAGAAAGGGCTGAGACTATAGTTCACTGTGAAAGCCCTAGGTTCCAGCCTTAGTACTGACAACCTTCCTCCAGTCACAACTACTAAAAAAAATTCTTTTTTGAATTGTACTGAGGATTGAACCCAGGACCTCATTTATGTTAGGCAAATATTCTGTGATAGAGCCACATCCCCAGACCACTGTTGTTTGTTTGAGACAGGGTTGACTATGTAGTTCAGGCTGGCTTTGAACTCACTGTGAATCCCAGGCTGGCCTGAACTCTCAGTGATCCTCCTGCCTCAGTCTTCCAAGTGCTAGGATTATAAATGTGTGTCACTATGCCTGGCTCACTGTTCTCTTCTAGTATGTCTCTAGAGGCATAACTTACTTACAGTGTAGTATTTGTATATGTAGTTAAATTTTAAAAATTTTATCTAAAAAAGTAATATTAGTTTAGCATCTTTACTGTGTTAGGCATTGCTATAAGCTCAGGTAGCACTCATTGCAGGAGAGAGACTAGACAATAAGCAAATGAATAGATAATTTAATTTCAGTTCACAGCGAGTGCCATGAAGAAGAGTCCTGTAGGAGAATGGAGCAGAAGATGAAGGAGGAGGCACTATTTCAGGTGGTGTTGTCTGGGGTGATCTCTGAAGGGAGGGAACATCTGAGGCCTGAGAATTGTGAAAGATCTCAGTGTGTGAGAATCTGAAGGAAGAACATTCCATATGGAGAGAACAAGTGGAGATCCTGAAGCAAGGATCTTACCATAATGGAGCAAAAGCCCCAAAACTGGTGTCCTGGAACAGACTCAGAAAGTAGAACAAGCATTGAAGCCTTGCCAGCATGGTGAGGAGGTTGGATTTTAATCTGTGAAAAAGCTGCTGGAGGATTTCATGCAGAAAAATGTCATTATTTATCTTGTATTCTAAACAATCACCTGGATATTCTGCTGAGAATAGGTAGTAGATGGGCAGGAAGGGGTACAGGCAAACTATATAGGACACTATTACTGTGGTCTAGGTAAGAAACAATAGGAGACTGGAGGTGGGAAGGAATGTGGGATGCCTCATTGGTCTGAAGACAGGAAAATCAAGAGTTACTGATAGAGCTGGAGATACAGCTCAGTCAGTGGCAGAGCAGTTGTCTAGCAAGCCTTGGGTTTGATCCCCTCCCCAGTGCTGCCAGAAAAGCAAAGTCTTGCTGATAGACTGATCAAGGGGTGGGGGAGGCTGTTAAGGATGCCCCCAAGGTTTGGGGTCAAGCTGTACTGTGAAGGATGTGACCATTGGTGCCACTTACAAACCTAGGGAAAACAGGGCATAGGGAATGGAGAATCCTGTTTTGTATATTTCAGATTTGAGATATTTACTAGTCATCCAGATGGACAAATCTGGTTAACAGGTGGATAGCTATATGCGTCAAAACTTGGGCTGCAGATAGCAGTGTGAGAATTGTCAAAGGGGTAAGCATTGTCAGAGCACAGTCCTAGGTAGACCATAAGATGGAATGGCAGTAAAGGAGCAGGGATGGTATCTATTAAAACAGGAAGGAAGAGCGTGTGAGTATTGGTGTAGGTAGATTAGTATGTTTGTTCTGGGAAGAAGAGATTTTTCCTTTCTGATTATTTTTATGTTTATAGTGAGTTTATCAATGGAGAGCAAAGAGAGGCGGGAGGCAGGAGTTTTGGGGGGTCTGAGGAAGTAGGCGAAGGAATCCAAGTCATCTTGGAGACAAAGATGAGTTAACTAGGAAGATGTGGCTGGTTGTTGCAAGTTCTCAGTGTTACTATAGATTTGGTCAAACTTTTTTTTTTTGTTTAAGACAGTGATTTGCTGGGTACTTCAGGCCACTCTTGAATTCACTGTGTACCCCAGGCTGCACTCAAACTTTGCTCTTCCTGTCTTAGCCTTCTGAGGGCCATGGTCAGACATTTACAGTGAAGATTTTCTGTGTTTTGTCCAGCTATATCCAACTGCCTGGGTATAGGCTTGGAGTAGGTGCAGACTGAATGAGAAGCAAACTTTTTTTTTTTTGAGATAGGGTCTTGCTCTGCAGTTCAGGCTGGCCTTGAGCTCACTTTGTAGCCCAGGCTGGTCTTGAATTTGCAATGATCCTCCTGCCTCAGCCTCCTCAATGCTGGGATTACAGGCCTGAGCCATCACGCCCGGCTGAGAAGCAAACTTTGGCAGATGAGTACAGTGAAGGAATAGAGGGCCAAGGAAGTAAGGGCGTATGCAGTGGAGGGGTTAAAACATTGGCCTTTGGAGTCTAGGCTGGTGAGGGAAGAACAGCACTACAGGGAGATAGATGGTGAAGATCTGGGAATGTCATTTGATATAATCTTTTGAAGGGCAAATGGGCAATGCTCATTAAGCCTTTTATGCATGTAGACATGTATGAGTGTGTTTGTGTCTGTGTCCTGTGTTACTGGGGATCAAACTCAGAGCACATACTAGGCAAGTACTCTGCCACTGAGCTACACCCCAGCCCTCAATGCCTGTTAGCTGCTAAAATCTACACGTCCTAATCTAGAAATTATCTTCTAGATGTGGTCCTACATGTATACAAATTGGATTTGTGAGGGTGACCATTAAAATTCTGTGTGTCTGTAATGTTTAATTGTGAGCAGGCATTTCCAGGTGCATGTGTGTACCATGGTAAGGCCACATCTCCCTGGCTGCAGCCCTGCCCTCAGCAGGAGTTAAGAAGGCCCACTGTGCTTACAGTTGGGGAGATACAGCACCTTTCCTGGCTTCAGCTCCACAAACTGGAGGAGGCCGAAGTTACAACAGGTGACCCCTCCACTAAGAACATGACTCACACTGGGTTTTAACATATTAAGAAAAAATTCCCTAAACATACGGATAAAAAATACATTGTTTCTTTTGTTCAATAGATTATGAGAGTTTTTTTCAGCTCTTTCTATTGTCTTTTCATTTTTCTTTTTTTAAATTTAATTTTAAAGGAAATAAAGGTAAAATGAATCAAAACAGTGATAAGACAGTAGGAAATCTACAGTAGTTACTGTATTGCATATTTTGTCCACTCCATAATTGCTCCGGTTTAGGCTGGCAAAATAAATCAAACAATACAGTTCTTCTGAATTAGCTGGTTGCTCATGAAAAGGGGTGGGTGGAGCATCTATTCTGTTCTCAGCCTGCACACAGGTTGGCTCACAGGCAGGGGCTTAGTTTCCATCCTGGTTCTCCCCATTCTGCGCACTGGCTGTCTCACAGGTATGGGCTTAGTTTCCTTCCTCATCTTTTCATTTTTCTTACAATAAAATATCCAGAAATAGGCATACACTTGGTTGGACATTATAATTTTTAAGATGGTGTGCTTATGTAGTTTGTGTAAAATGGTATCACAGTTCTCTGTTATGGCTTGTGTCTAGATGTACCACCAAAGCCTCATGTGGTTATAGCTGGAGATTTTCAAAGGTGGCTGGCTTGGATGGTGTGATCCTGGAATTAAGGGTGTGATCATTAAATTAGTCCATTGATTGGTTTGGCATAGTTCTGGATGTGGATAAAGGGAAGGTTCACCCTGGGTGTGGGTGGAACCTTTGAAAGGGCAGGTATCCTGGAAGGGATAAAGAGGAGAGGCAAGCAGCTGCTGTTGCTTCACTCACTCCTTGCTGCTTGCTTCCTTCTGCCTGCCCTGCTTTGCCATGAACTGTTTCTCCTTTGCAATGCCCCTCTGCCATGCCACCTTGCCTTGGAAGCAGCTGACTATGGACTGAAACCTCTACAAACAGTGAGTTAAAATAAACCTTTTCCCTGTTAATTTTGGGTATTGATTATTTTGTTTCAGCAACAAGAAATGTAAGGCATTATCTTTTAATATTATAGAAAATGAACTACACATTTGAGGAACATTTTCACTGAATTGCAACAAAAGCTTTGGACTCTTTCAGGTTTTATTATAGTAATACCCAACAGATATGTTTCATCTTTTTTTTTTTTTCTCAGAGATTTTATTGTGAGATAGTTGGTCCCACATATTCCAGATTAAGTTGATAGCTCAGATATTTGGAGATTATAATAATAAAAAGTTCCCCAGGTATTCTCCCAGTATAGGTAGATTAGTCATAGGTGGCGGTTTCTGTTGGCCTCTGCCCTTGGTGGTAGTGCACAGGCTCCACAGGGCTTTGTGGGTTGGTGGACAATGTGATGGTGACAGTGACAGTTTACAAGCAGACAGCATGATGGAACTTGGACTCTAGACAAGGACTTTCCATATTCAGAGTGCTTGAACTCGGACAGGGTCTCTGAGGTTGCACTTGTGAAGGAGTTTTGCTTTTTCTGTTCAGGTAGACATAAGCAGGGAGAGGACTGTAAGTGGTAAACTTATTCATGGGTATGTACTGGGCAACTGCAGAGCATCTGAGCACAGTGTCTTTTGGAAATGGGGGGTGCATGTTCTATAAAGGTAATTTGTTAAGTATTGTCCTGTGCGGGAATAAATGGGAAGCTTACAAAATCAGAGGAAATTGTAAACTTTAGAAGGAAGTACAAAAAGTGAAACTTTGAAATTCAGGAAACAGCTAACTCCAGGTGCCAGTAGATGGAGCCCTACAGGGCAGGAGCCCAGACTGGTTTGGACCACAACTTCATAGCAGGCTGCCCTCCCCAACTCCTGGATATGTGGGACCACCCTTGATTGGTGTGGAAATAAGCTTAGTATCAGGAATAGAGAAGGAGCTGTGGTTTGATACTAGATTTGTTAGGTCCTTTTTGAATGAAGGATTTGGGGTGGATTTTCCTACTAGTGAAGGAGAGAAGTTTTGTGAGAAGGAGCCGCATTTGCTAGACTCCTGGAGAAGCTCCTGTACCTTGTCTGTGCTTCATTATGGGATCTGCTGGGCAGCCAATCAATTATCTGAAGATGAATCATGTAACTGGCTGGTACTCAGCCAGCTTTCCTCTTTTCAAGGGGTGTTTTTTCCATGGCTTCATCTAACACCTGACAAAGTATAGTACCTTTTGCAAGGCAAGGACCAAACTTTGTTCTCTAACTTATTCATCAGATTCATGTTTGTAGCTGCTGCCTCTGCAAGCTGTCTTGGTCTGGGGTGGGTGAGAGGAGAATGGCCTAGCTCACAATGACCATGGTGCGGTGCTCTGTGCATGTAGCAGCAGTGTCACCACACCCGGCTTGCAGATTTGTAACATGTTTCTCTTCCAGTGCCCAGGAAGACTCCTGAAATGGAGCAGTTGAAACTTATTATTGCTGACTGACTTTATAACAGTGTTTTATTGAGGAATCTGATAATAGGCTATGGTGAGGTCTTGATGACACCAGAAGAAAGACAACTGGTAATGAAAGTCTTTTTGTTTTGGTTGTTTTTTGTTTTGAGATCTCACTATGTAGCCCAGGCTGGCCTTAAACTCTCTTTGTAGCCCAGGCTGGCCTCAGACTTACTGTGATCCTCCTGCCTCAGCCTCCTGTGTGCTGGGATTACAGGCCTTTGCCACCATGTTTAACTGTTAATGAAAGTTTTAATACTTCTCTGCAGGATTTTGATGAAGGTCTCAGGTGCTCTCTTGTAAACACACTAGTTTAGATTTTATTGTTGTTGCTGTTGTTCCTTTCAATACTCGGGGTTGAATCCAGGGCTTGGTCTCTATAACAATTTAGTGAGAAAATGTCTCAAAATGGAAAATAATAAAAGGGCTAATAAAAATATCCAAGTAGTTTACTTTGGAATCCCAAGTAAGCCTGAAATTCTGTGTTGCTGATGGTTGAACCATCAGTGTTGGTTCATCAGGATAGAGAAATTAGAGCCTAAGGCTAACATCATTTGGAGTCTTATTCCTGCAGTTTGATATGTGTTTGTAAAAACATATGCAATGGAGGAAGAAAAATGTAAAACAGGTGTCAACAATGCAAATGTGACACCACACTGCAATGTGAAAACACTGTGGTTATTATACCGTCCTTTAATAAAAACGGACTTTTAACTGCATCAGTTTTTCTTAGTCATGTAGTAAATCTTCTGTTTACAGAACTTAGCCTGAGTGTTGTGTAAAAGTCAAACAGCCAAGAAATACAATTTCCTCAATAGTCTTTGTCTTGCCCTTTTACAGATGGTGTAAAATCAGGTGTGTAAAAAATAAAAAAAGCAGTTTGAGCTGACGTGAAAGGTATTTCAGATTTATGCTTTGCAGATGATATTGGTATGATTAATGCATTCATTGCTTTTTTTATTGCTTTTCACAGATAATGTATATGATGCATGGGAAATGTTGTAGGTTTAAATCTTTGCCAGGTTTAGACTGTGCCTATCAACAAATGTTATCATAGAAGTACCATAATG
This sequence comes from Hydrochoerus hydrochaeris, assembly GCA_004027455.1. Classification (NCBI taxonomy): domain Eukaryota; kingdom Metazoa; phylum Chordata; class Mammalia; order Rodentia; family Hydrochaeridae; genus Hydrochoerus; species Hydrochoerus hydrochaeris. The sequence continues at coordinate 487,840 of PVLA01000508.1, forward strand.
ATTATAAAAAAAAATTTGTTATGAAATGTATTGACATAAATTTCATTTATGTAATTTTCATTCATCAGTCTGAAACCTCAGTGTCATGTTTAGGGTTTGTGAAGCACTGTAGATGAGATTAACTTGATATAAAGTGGTCACAAATGAGTTGCTTTAAATTTAACTAACAAAATAACACTCAAGGGTTAGCGAATTACTGAGGCATTTGTTTTCAGCCTGTATTACTGGTAGTTTTTTTTTTGCTGCCTCTGGGATGGAACTCACAACCTCACGTTTACAGAGTGGGGCCTTAGCCAACTGAGCTACAGCAGGGAGCACTGGTAGTTCTTAAGTAGGTTGGCTATGAATTAACAATAATGGTTGCTGGTTTGGTAACTGCAATAAGTAGTTGAAAGGAGACCTTAAATAAGAGTATTTTGGTCTTGCTCTTTCCCACTCTGTTTCTGTTTTTTCTTTGGTATATTTTCCTGCCACTTCTGTATGGCCACTGTGAGTGGTGTTCAGGTTTGCACAGTGAGTTTTGGCCATGCAGTTTTGGTGTATTATGATTTTGACAAAGAAACTTGCAGGATATAGCTACTGATAGATTATTCAAATCAGTTTGTTAGTTACCTCTTCTTGGCAGCATGACAGTGCTGTACTCGAATTCATTTCTTGGTGGTTGGGTAGAGGACCAGTTGGTGTCTGTCATCAGGAAAGATTTGGTCCAACAGTATTGTCTTAGTTACTTTTCTTGTTGCTAAGACAAGATACCTGACACCCAAAGTTAAAGGAGGAAAGGTTTATTTAGCTCACAGTTTGTAGAGGTTTCAGTCCATAATTAGTTGATTCCAAGGCAGGGTGGCACATGGCAGAGGGCCGACAGTTGATGGCAAAAGCAACAGGAGTTCTTAACAGCATCTTTCTACCCCTTGTATATTGTATCTAGACTGCTGGGATTAGGGTGATTACAAACCAATCAGTGGACTGAGTTAGCAATCACACACCCTTCGTCACAGCATGAAACACTCTAGATTCAGCCACCTCCCAAAAGCCTAAGACTACATGAGGCTTTGGGGAGACATCTAGGTACAAATTGTAACAAGTATGGACAAGTGTATGAGGGTCTTTTTCCTTAGCTCTGAGTTCTGCTCTTTTCTATTGCCTTTTAAAGAAAACAGAGCAGTAACATCCTCTCGCTAGTGTTGCAGTTAATTGACTGTCATATTGTCCCTCTGATCTAGTGGAGATGGGGCCTTCTAAGTCATTCATGAAATCTTACAGGACAACACTGAATCAGACTGAAATTGTGAGATTGCTTGAGGTCATACTAGGTCATATTACCAGACTCACATACTAGATTCCTGTAGCAACATTTTAAGATCCAGTTTTAATATAGAAATGTTTTATTATTGATATTGTTGTGTTATTTTTAGGACATATCTTGTTTTTCAAGTAGTACGTGTTAGATTTCTTTCTCTCCTTTAGTGGGTTTCACCCTACTTCCCTGAGAAAGTGAATACTCTTTCACCAGCTGATGCAAAGCTGTGCTTATGTGGAAGTAATCCAGGTATCACTGTTGAGCAACCAGAGGTCATTTAGTTCTGTCATTCACTTCAGTCCTATCCAAACAGCAAATGCTGCTGCTGAATCTGTTGGCTCACATGGCTCACATGGTCTCATGCAGCTGGTACATACACTGTCTTCACCATTGCAACTCTGGCTGTGGATACAGGTACCTGAAGCAGCCCCAGACAGGTGAGCCAAGAGCTGCGTGGTCTGACTCTGTTGGTCTCATTGAGCTCAGTGAAGGGCTAGAGCTGGCAGCCACTGAGAGGCTGGCACCATCTGGCCCAAGGTGCAGAAGGAATCAAATGTAATGCAAGAGCTTCCAGTTTTGTTGGGGAGTTGGCACGTCCAAATTTTACAAAGGAAAAATTTTCAAATTGGCTCATTAATCATTACTAAAATGTGGAGAATTAGTCAAAGGGGATGCACTGCAGCATGGCTGCTCAGAGAAGGAGTTTCAGGTTGTTACTTGAAGATCTGATAGGTTTTTGTGAGGGAAGGGGCTAGGAGAGGGAGTGCAGGTGGCATAGATCAAAGGTAGGAAGGAAGGGGACACATTATTTGCAGAGTGTTGGGGAAATGATTGGTTCAGTGAGCTGGGCTGCGGATTGGCACTCAGGCTTCCCGTAGGGCACTCTCTCTTGGGTTTAGCATTGGCTCAAATTAAGGGTAGCTGAAAATAAACTCGTTATCTTTTTCCCTTTCCTTCAGCCTGGTTCTCAGAATATCACCTCCTCTCACACAGCCAGGCGTGAAATGGACGAGGCACCAGGAACTGCCCAGTCATCCTTTAGTGTCTTTTACAGGACGGTGTTGCTGGTCTGGGTGTCCCTCCCTGCCTCCCCCTACAGTGCTCCTAAGCAGCTGCCTGACTGCTTGTCACCTTTAGGTTCTCCCTGCTCCTGTTCCTGCTGACCTGAGTTTCTGCTGGCCTGTGTGCTACTTTGTTGTGACTATATTGGTGTCTGTTCAGAAAATCCCAGCGCCTTTCTGTTGGGTCTTACAGGACATATTTCATCTTCTCAGTTTCAAAGCTGTCCCCCATTGTGCCCTACATCTCATTACTCCTCTGCAAGAAGCCTCTTCACTGAGAGATTAGGACTATAAGGTGCCAGAGAGCCACACAGTCATTCCCTCTCTGAAGATGTGAGAGGGTGAGACAGGGAGTGCCCTGACGAGCGCCTCCGAAAATTAGTAGCTATGCTGGGATTGGACCAAGACCCCCGGCATCTCCGTCTCATTCTTTCCTACTTTTATTCAAGTTCTCATTTTTCCTGCTTTCCCTCGTCCCACCCTGTCCCACCTCCATCTTCCCCTATCCCACCCACCACTAGACTGTTTTTACATACCTAACGCTAGTAAATAATAACGAGCATTTATTTTAGCTAGGCACTGTGTGAGACTGTGATGTATAGCAGTTAATTAGGCAAATACTGTCTTTATCTTCATGAAGCTGATGGTATAGAGGGAGCAAGCAAGTGTAAACAAAGGGAAAATAAATATATAATTACAGGCTAGGGTGAGCGCTATGAAGGAAAATCCTAATAGCTAATCCTCGATGAACACACTTAAGGACTTTACCTGTATTCCTTCATTCATTCAGTTAATCCTCACAAAACTTTTTGAAATACATATTATTTCTCTCCTTTTGCATTAGATTAAGTGACTTGGCTGTAGTCCCACAGCCGGTAAGCGTGGCGTCAGGATTGGCTCCTGGCAAGCTATAATGTGAGCCATCAGGGATACCGCCTACCTCTGCAGCAGGAAAGGGTGTGTGAGAGACAATAACAGGAGATCTAATTCTGGTTGTAGAGAGCAGTTGGGAAAGCCTTAGTAAGAAAGTGATAAACTGATACACTATTTATTTATTTATTTATTCATTTATTCTTGCTTTTTTGTGACAAGGTGTCTTGGTTACTTTTCTCTTGTTGCTGGGACAAAATACCTGACACCAAAAATTAAGGAAGGAAAGGTTTATTTAGCTCACTGTTTGTGGAAGTTTCAGTCCATAATCAGCTGACTCCAAGGCAGGGTGGGGCAACATTTCAAGGCAGCAGCCAGTGCAAAAGCTGGGTGGGTAGCACTCACAAAATCTCCTTGCCCTCCTCTTGCACAGGATGAAGATGTTTACCAAGTAAGAACCCTGGCTCCTTGCTGAGACTCTTGGTTAAATTTCTGTTTATTTATTTACTTTTTTTTTTTTAACCCACATTGAATTCATGACCCTGCACTTGCCAGGCAGGCATTTGTGCCACTGAGCTAAATCCCCAGTTTAGTTAAACTTCTAAACTGCTCAAGTTGACACAATGTATCAGCCATAACACAAGGTTTCACTATACAATTCAGGCTGGCTTTAAATTCACTTAAATGTTGGCCTCACTCACACTGGCAGTGATCCTCCTGCTTCAGCCTCCCAAGTGCTGGGAATCCAGGCATGTGCCACCATACCTGGCACCATGAACTTTTTAGTAAAGATCAGTCAAAGGATATAGAGGATGGAGTTGCAGGGGCAAAAGTGAAATTGGGGAGAATAGTAGGGAGGCTGTTGCCTTCATCTAGGTGAGATGACATTGCTGGGGTAGACCTAGTATGAGATTGTGGACGGGGCAGTGACAGGAGAAGCAGGGAAGTACAGAGGTTAGAGCTATTAGGACTTCACATGATCAGAAACCAGTGGTAGCACATTTAACACTTGTAGAAAGTGCAAATATAAAGAGACTAAGTTTCTGTGGTTATGGGGGAGTGGTGATGGGGTGTAAGAAAAAGACTAGAGGATGGTGAAAGTAACTCTTAGGTAGTGGGCAGTGACATTTACATTGACTGAGCTGGACACGTGTGGGAGAGGAGCAGGGCTGTGTATAGGGTCAAGATTTCTAGTTTGAACTCTATTTGTTTTTTTGTTTGTTTTGAGACAGAATCTCTCTATGTGGTCCAGACTGACTTCTGAACTTTTCATTTTCTTGCCTCAGCCTCCTGAGTGCTGGGATTACAGATGTGTTTTGCCACGCCCAGTTGGTTTGGACACGTTAGCAATGCTGGGGCCTGAACTGAGGACCTCATGCATACCAGGCAAGTGCTCTACCATGGCACCACACCCTCAGCCTTGGACTGTTTAAATATGAGCTAGCAGAAGACACCGAAATGCCAACTTTAAGAAGGTAGTTTTAGCTCAGTGTGGTGGCACATGCCCATAATTCCTCCTCTGGGAGGCTGAGGCAAGAGGATCTCAAGTTTGAGCTCAGCCTGGGTAACTTAGTGACTTAGCAAGAATGAATATGAGTATTTATATCTTTATGTGTATATATTTGAGGACATGTATATGCATGTCTATCTGTATCTGGAAATCTATCTATATCTATATCTGTATCTATGCAAAAGCCGAGTTTCAATCCCCAGTACCATTTTTAAAAAAGCCGAAAATAGGAACTCAGAGGCAAGATCTCGATCATAGATAATGGGGAATCATAAGGATGCATGGAAAAAAGCCAAGATAATAGGTGATATCACTCTGGAAGAAATTGTAGAATGAGAAAAAGACTCAGGGCTCAATCCACTTAGGGGCTATGTAGAAAAGAGGAGCTAGAAAAAGACTTACACTTGTTAGAGAAATAGAAAAAGACCAGGTTAGTGTTCTATCTTAGAATCCAAAGTGGCATTTTTAAAAGAAGGGAGGAGGGGAAGGGAAAGTACAAAGAATTAATATGTACATGTACCAGCTTCCCCTGATGAATATAACATGATCTGCAAACATGTACTAATAAAAATTCTTTAAAAATAAAATTTAAAAATAAAAAGGAAGAGCTGGGGATTTAGCTCAGCAGCATAAGCGCCTGCCTGGCAAGCATGAGGTCATGAGTTTGATCCCCGCTATCAAAAAACCCCCCAAAAAACAAAACAAAAACTAAAATAAAAGGGAAGGATCAATTTTGCTGAGGTTTCAAGTACAGTGAGTCCTAAAGGATGACCATTATGTAGGCAGCCCAGTAGTCATTGGCAACCGTAGTAAGGATGGTTTTGGAAGTACAGCTCAAATGCTTGTGTAGAGTCTCATAGCCCTATTAGTCTGCTATTCTCTCCTTGTAGAATTCAATGCTTGGGCTGTTTTGTTTGTGATGTTATTTTAACCTTGTTTTGATGTTAAACCTCTGAATTATATTGAACCACTGAGTGTGAGAGCTGGAAGGAAAAGATAATGAAGACCCAGGTGTGAAGTGTTTTGCCAGGCAGCAGTGCAGCAGTGACAGAACGAGCATGAGGGTTAAGTGCAGTTTGAAGTACACAATAAGGTTGCTTGAATGTCTTCAGCTAACTTAGCATCTGGAGAACAGAGACTTGGGTTGTGCTTTGTACACTTCCCCAGCCTGGGTGTTTGCTGAGTCACTTCCTCATCACTGGGATGAAATATTTGGCATCCCCAACTTTATAGACAAATTTATTTTGTTTTACGGTTTCAGAAGTTTCATGCCACTGGTTTACACACAGATACAGCATGGTGGAAGGGACTGGGTGGAGAAAACCATGCACATCTTTGCAGTTAGGACCCAGGTAGAGAGGGGAGGAGCCAGGAAGGAGACACAGCCTTTCAGGTCATGCCCCCACTGATAATATCATGTTGGCCATGCAACTGTCAGCAGACCAATCCATCGATGAGCATAGTGACCCCATGATCCAGCCACTTTTCAAGAATGAAGCTTTGCTGGCAGGGGGTCAGTTCAGATCTAAACCAGAACATGCTACCTGGGAGTGTCTGAAAATATGATGTTTCTTGATTTGGTCCACTGTGGGACTGTATGCTTGGTCTCGAGGGAACAGAGTTTTTCTTCTTGTCTCCTACAGGTTATTACCTAAATTGTCACTAAAGACTCTTCTTCCCTCGCATCTCCTTATCCCCAGTTACTCACATGTGGTTCCTGAGGCTGATCCGCTTTTCTGGCCACTAAGCTCTTGTGTATGATGGGATAAGGGACCAGCTTGCAGTGCCACAGTGCGCTTCCCAGAGCAATGATGGTGAGCCTTTTGGAGAGGGCTACCCAGATTGTGACCTAAAACCCACTTATTTATCGCAAATTGGCAACAAGGCAGTTAAATCTGAATACTGAGGTTTTAGTTTAGAAAAACAACTCATACATTAACATTTTAAAAGAATAACAACACATGTGCCATGGTTCACCACCACTGTCCTGGGACAACATAGGTTGTCTTTTTTTCTGCATGCACTTTTGAAACAACAGAGAATGACTTGGGCCACTCGTGGTGTGTCTAGTTAGTTGCCTTCAATGAGAGAGACTTAAAGCTGGTGTTTATTAAGTATTTGCCACCACAGCCTCAGCCACCCACAACTACAACCACAGTCTCTTGTAGATATAAGTGTCCTAAGGACCCATGACAGGTTCTTTAGACTGCACAAAGCACTACGCTGGGAGATGGCTGCAGGTCTGTTCACCTGGTATCCATTAGGCACTTATTTCTGTTTTCAGACCATTCTTTTAATCTTGAATCTTTCCTTTTATGGTCCAGCACCTTTGGCTGATTTTTCTTTTATTTCAGTTTTATTTCAGTGGTGTTGCATATAGAAAAGTTAAAAATATGTTCTTTAGGAATTATTTTTAAGAAATTTTGATATAAAAATGTTGCTTTAAGTTATTCTTTTTTGTTCATTTTGAGATGGTGTTTCTCTCTGTTGCCCAGGCTGGTCCTGAACTCATGGGCTTTCAAGCAGTGTTCCTGCCTCAGCCTCCCAAGTAGTTAGGACACTGGTGTGCATTGACATATGTAGCTACTGGTGACTCTTAATGGTGTGTTATTTACCTGAAATACAGACAGATCAGGTTTCTTTTTGACAGTTTGAAGAATCACTAAGTATTTTATGGGCTAGTGAGTGTTTGAGGTCTACTAGGTATTAGTAAGCTCACTGTTAGGTTTTTGTTTTGATTTTGAGAACAGGGTCTTGCTCTGCAGTTTAGGCTGGCCTTGAACCCAGTATGGAGCTCAGGCTGGCTTCAAACTCACAACAGTCCTGCTCCCTCAGCCTCCTGAGTGCTGGGATCACAGGTATATGCCACCATGTCTGGCAAGCTCACTGTTAGATGACCTTTGAAATAGCATCCCAGCACCCTTGTAAGGCTAGGTGATAGTATCCCCATTTTGGTTATGGTGGAGAAGTTGGGGACATGAGGAACTTACTCAGACTTACAGAAGAAGTGGGCAGTGGGGCTATAATTCCAAGTCCAGGTATTCTACCCTGAGGTGATGGCTCTTCTTTTAACACAACTGTTTTTTTAAGAATTGTAGACTAACTCAGAATGTGGGCTACAGTTTTGTTTAGGAATGTCTTAGCCCTTTGAATGAGAAGTTCTGCTATTCAAAATTGAGTCTATTTCTCTTTACAGGATATTATACATACTTTACATATTTCAAAGAGAAAGGTAACCAGCTACCCATAGGAATTTTAGCTGAAAATTGCTTCATGGTTTCTTGTGTTGTGTCCTGAAAACATTGGTTTATAAAACTCATTTGATCAATTATAAATCCTAAATGTATTATAGGTTGGAGGTCAACTTCTAACTATAGGTTGGAGGGGAAAGTCACTTCCATACAGGAAGCAACTGCCCGGAGCAACTGGAAACTTTACTTGGAGGAATGGAACTCTGCAGAGAAAACACACTTGTTGTGCATTGAAAGAGACCATCTTTCTAAGCCATGGACCATACAGTTGTGGTTATAAATATGTAGAGGGCCATTGTAATTCTAAGTGTATTGAAGTATGATTCTGAAATGTAAGTTTGAGGGTGTTTCTCTTCCATCTTTATATTTGTTTAAAACTACAGCTGTGGCTAGGCATGTTAGAGCATGCCTGCAGTTCCAGCACTAGGGAGGCTGAGGCAGGAGGATCATTGTGAGTTCAAGGCAAGTGTAGGTTACATAGTCAGTTCAAGGCCAGTCTGAACTACATAGTGAGACCCTTCTTCAAAAACAAAAACCAACAAAAACTGCACCTTTTTTTTGGTTTATTTTATTTTGTTTTGATTTTTTTTTTGAGAGAGGGTGGCACTTTGTAGTGCAGGCTGGCCTTGAACTCATGGTGATCCTCTTGCCTCATCCTCCTGAGTGCTGGGATTATATGTGTGCATCACCACACCACACCACAACTGTTACCTTCAAACAGTGAAGTTTTAACATTTGTGGGTTATTTATCATACCCAGTAGAGATAGCCAGGCCTCTCACGTTTATGGAATTAGACCACTATGATACATTTGTGTGGTATGTCCAGCTGGCTAATAAATATGCTTATGAAAAGCAATTCTGATTGCATAATATGACTTATATTAGAAAATAAAAAAGTACATAGGAGAAAAATACATAGGATTGCCGTGAGTTTGAGGTCAACTTGGGCTACATAGTGAGTTCAAGGCTAGCCTGCACTACAGAGCAACACCCTATCTCAAAAAACAACAACAAAAAACCAAAAGGGTTTTTGTTTTTTGAGCCAGGGTCTTGCTGTGTAGTGCAGACTGGCCTTGTAATCTTCCTGCCCACTTAAAAATAATATATATGTGTGTGTATAGATATTAAAGATACTTTTTAGTCAGTACTTTTTTCACTTTATGTATAGTGAACAATTTCCTTGTCATTGCCTCATGTTTTTAATGGTGGGATATATATAGTATAGAAATGTTTAATTTAGCCATTTATTTTGTTTGTATGTATATATTTATTTATTAAGCCAGGCTTTCACTATATAGTTTAAGCCAGGCTTGAATTCATTATGTAGCCCAGGCTGGCCTTGAATTTGCAGTGATCCTCCTGCCTCAGCCTTCTGAGTACTAGGATTACAGGTGTGCACCACCACACTTGGTTTAGCCAGTGCTTTTATTTAGTAACTGTCTTCACAGTCAAAGCTTTGAGAGCCTCTTTTTTCTCAGTGGTCCTGTATTAATCTGTCAGCTGAACACAGAAATATCAAGGACCCATACCAGGTTCTTTTTGCTGAAGGTACTCAGGGTCTTGATACCCAGTGAGGTAAGGCATAGATCCATTCACTTGTTAAAAAGTAAATCGAAATCATCACCTAGATAGAATTGATCTGTTGAGGCTAAAAAAATCAAGCCTTTCAAGTTACTTGAGAAGCCCACTAGGAAAATGTTATGTTACCGGGTTTTGTAGCTACTATTCTCACAGCTTAGTGCAAGGGTGTAGGGAATGTTTTCATAGAAAAGTTTCTCTTTTTTGAGCTTATTTTTCAGATAAAGAAGGCTTGTTTAATTCAGGAAGAGTTATTTCCTAGGAAATTAAATCTTGGTAAATCCTCTGTCACATTTCCACGCTTGCCAGTTCTCTGGCAAATGATGACTTTCAAATGATTTGGAGGGTTTTATTAAAAGCAAATAATTCTTCATTTTATACCTATTTATCTTTTTTTACTTTTGAATAAAAATCTTGTAGATAAAGGCTTGTGTTTTCCCTTTGTATTAGTCTCTAGGTGATATTATTGCTTCTCAAACTAAGAATGGCTAATTACTTGTAGTGATTTTTAAAATAATTTTACTTGTTTTGAATGTTTTCTGGAAAGAATTTAAAAAATAGAACCAGTGTTATTGGCCAGGCGCTGGAGAGTTGCTGCCGCTGAGATCAGTAATTGTAACATCTTGGTTTGTAATCCTCAGTGGTGTCTAATCATGTCGTGTGCTTGGGAACCAGGAAAGAATTTTCTTTTCAAGTCTTAGAGCATCACTTTTTCCGACATTGATCAAAGGTAGGAAAACTACTATTATATATGTAGTCAGGGTATTCATAACTGTCTTACATTCTTAATCTTTTGGCTATTTGGTTGAAATATATCTACGCCTCTTAAATATTGAAAGCATAATATCCTTTAACCTACAACTTCAGCGTTAAAATGAATTTTATGAGAAATATTTAGTTGTGGACCACATCTTCAGCTTTTTATATGCCACAGTGGTCTTGTTTTTTTCCCTTCCATTGTCTGATAGTGAGGTCATTTTCAGTCCTCTGAGAAATTCTATTCCCAGCCAGATGCGGCTCATATATTAAAAGTAGCACCTGTGGCTAATATCACAGCAGCTTACCATAAATTTACATGGTAACTAGGATTATATCTGTCAAGACTGTTAAAAAAATCTAGATTTAATTTGATTTCCAGTATTGTAGAGGCTATCCAACATTTTGCTTCATAACTATATTTTAAAAGTTAAAAATCACTCCATTGTTAAGTTTTATAGCACTCCTAGTGCCCATTAAGTTGATTTGTTCAATGGAGGTCAGAGTAAAGCAACTTGGCTACATTAAGATCGGAAACCAACCCATTTGTGACAAATTTAGTCCTTTCGTGTGAATCTTCTCAACGTCTCTGCACTGATTGGATTCAGGTGTAGCTTATGTCAGTAGCATTTAACCTCAAAAGAATGAGTGGTGTGATTGGGTTGTTGTAAATTCTGAAGCATTTTCCCTTTGCTTGTTTAAATGTAACTGTTGATGCTGCTGCCCATGCCCAACTGCTCCGCCATCTGCCTATACCAGAGTAATATAGTTTTAGAGACATCTTAGAAAATTGGGGTGCATGCCCTTATCCTTTTTCCACCTTTATGTAACCCTTCCTGAACTGCTCTATTCCCCATTATCCTTTGAGTCATCTTCCACATGTTGATTTGCACACCTGCAGTTATAAAATTATTTGGGGGTGTCGTTATATCATGTTGTTCACCAACTTTCCAGCATTTATGAATACACTGTAAATCAAAATAATTTACAAGGTACAGGGAATCTGCTCTTAAAAATAAGAGTTGAATGATAAATTTCTTTGGTGTCCTCCCACTTCACATGGTTTCTTAAAAAGAAACCAGTAACATACTGTATTTCTTTGTATTTGCAAAAATTAATTCATAGTCCAGAACTGAGTTAAAGATTAAATTCAACCTTCTAGGTGCTTCATAGTTTAAAATATGTAAAGAAACATAAACTAGTTACGAAGTAAGCAAACTGCATTTCCTAGTTAGGCATTGTAGTCGTCTTGGCAGTAATCTTGCTCCTGAACCAGACAGTGGGATGCGAAGTGTTGGCACTCCAGTCAGGGCAGCGCGTGGCTCCTCGGCACAGGCTTCCTTACTCTTAAGTGTATGTACCTGCTTTAAAGTAGAATCAGCATGGAAGTGCTCTCTGCCTGGTTGATCATCTTTCTGGAAGGAAGTTTGTAAGCTTTTTTGAGACTGAGTCTCACCAAGGAAGTAGAACAGCGGCCAAAATTATGTTGAAAAGATTGTAGTGATGGAAAAAATGATTAGTATAGTGAAGAGAACATGGTAATTTAGTGTGTTACTAGGTATTATTAATCACTTAACAGAAAATATCATTAATATCATTACACAGTTTGAAACTGTGTAACACTTTTTTTTTTGTTGTTTTTTTGGTAGTACTGAAGACTGAACCCAGGGCTTCATACATGCCAGGCAAGTGCTCTACCTCTGAGCTATATCCCTAGCCCTGTAAAATACTGTTTGAGAGAATCATGGCATCTGTCTGGGTCCCTAGTTACTTAGGTGCCCTCCTTGTGCATCTGAATGACTGGCGGAGTTTCTACTTGGCTGTCAGGGAGGGGAGGGAGAACGGCTAAGACAGATGCAGTGTCACACAGTCCCTACCTTCATCATTGCTTTATAGTTCTTCATAGCTCCCCTCCCTCCCCTCCCCTCCTCACTGCAGTCTCCTTGAGGGACAGCCCCTGAGCCCCAGGTCCTGGAGTAATGGATTGATAATTGTGAGTATCATGTACTTCCAGGAGTAGACTGTTGGGAAGATTCTGGAGTTTTCAAGTAGATTTGGGTTTTCAGATAATGCGCAGAAAGCAGAAATTTAAGAAATTGTTAATTTATTTAGCTGACCAGGATTCTTTTTTTCCTCAGTCATCCACTGGAGTTGGAAGCAGTTATATCATTTTGTTTCTGCAGATACCGATTGATGGGTCAGGGGTTTAGCTCAGTGGTGTGCCTGCTTGACAAGCACAAGGTCATGAGTTCACTGCCCAGTACCAGGAAAAACAAACAAACAAACAAAAAGCTACCAATTGATGTTCTTTCTCAAGGGAACAGAAATAGTGGAGATGTTGAGATGAAATTCCATCATCATGTAGCCATCTTCAAAATCCTGTGTTTTAGGGTTGAAGCTCCAATCTGTTTAGTGACCAAAGAGACAACTCTAGAAAGTTGATTTTGAGAACAGAAATAAAACTTATTTTAGAAGACCTGCTTATTTTTAGAGAGATGCATTTATTTTCCTACAGCTCAGAAATGAAAATAATCATTGTAGTGCCCAGTGCCAGCTTTTTATCATTCACTGATGCCATATTACCTTAGAATAAGAGAAGCAGGTATAATTTAAGACCAGGTGGGCCAAAGTTACAGGACTAAATAGATATAAATACTTTAGCATGCATTGACTTACAAGGTAATATTTAGTTTGGTTCTTTCATAAATAACATTCCATATTGAAAAATGAAAACTGTGTTATTAACTGCATTTGTATTTAGAATTTTCTTTTAAGACATTCAGAATTTGGTCAGAGGTTTAGTTCAGTGGCCTAAGTGCCTGCTTGGCAAATGTGAAGTCATGAGTTGATCCCTGGCACACGCACACACACACACACACACACACACACACACAAGACATTCAGAATTCTATTGTGTAATTGGTTTTTCAAATTATTGCATAAGAGTAAAGTCTATATTTCTTCTAATGAGATCCTTATTTGACAAAATTTAGCCATAACAGCTATAACAGTTGCTATTAGATAAACAAACATGTATTTTTTTATGAAAAAATTTCATTCTCTCCACATTTGTTTCTCATGTATATGCAACTTTTTCTTCATTAAATTATTAAAATTGGGGCTTTAAGAAATAAGTTATTTTGTTATATTGAGACCATGTTATAAATCTAATATTGCAATATTCTAGGACTGTAATTAAGAATAGATTCTACTGGTAAATGTTGAGAAGAGGCAAAGAAGGAAGTTACAATACATTGCCTATTTACCAATTAACCATTACCTGCCAAAAGCACATCAGACCCACACAGCGGACATCCGCTAATCCAGTGGTTAGCCGTTCCGGGCTCTAATGCACACTGTTTTACACGTTAACGGTTTTGAAGTTCCAGGCCAAAGCTGACCTTTCACATGTGCTCCGTTCACAGTAGGAATCTCCACTCACTGCTTCCTGTCAGAATGGATTATAGTGACACAGGCCAGGGCTCACTTTGGCTGCAATTAAGTTTTTGATCAGAATTATTTCGTTCACAAACAATCACATTTTTTAAAACGTTACATCTGCCCTGAGAACCACTGGCAACTTCTCAGTTTATCAGTGTGATGTGGGTGTAATTCTTCATTTGTTTTTCATAAAACAGCAAGCCATCTTTATGTATGCTATTTAATTTTTTTTCTTTTACTGGTTTCTGCCTTTGATTTCATTGGGTTTGGAAGAAAACTATGTGCTAAAATTAGTATGAAGCTGCTTGAAAACTTTGGGAATTTGAATGCAATTGTTTTTGGTGCAGAACAAAAATTATCTAATTGGGAGCCAAGACTCAAATATTATATCCCAAAATTGTTAGTGGTGGTTCTGTTTCTCACACAAGGAACCATTTTAGCTTTGTGAGTGTAAGGGTTTGAGGTTTTGATTCCTGGTCTGCAGTTCCTGTAGTCTCCAGGCCACAGTGCTGCTGCTGCTGCTGCTGCCTTTCAGCACTTCCCCTAACATGCAGCTCCAGATCTATCCCTGCTGCCGTGGAGTTCGGTGCCTGAAGTGAAGCCATCGTTGGCTTCCTTAGGCTCAGCTCCTTTGGTTCCTTGCTTTCAAAAGTCATTTGCTCACTAAGAAGTGGCAGTAGAGATATATTAAAGGAGGATTTTTTTTTTTTCGCTAACTGACCATTTTCTGCCAATTTTATGGGTGATCTGACAAGGCTATCATCTCACCCTTTTGTGACCCTATCCATTTTGAAAAAGAGTCTGTTTGCTTCATAGTATTGTGTGTTGGGTGGGGTACTTACGGGCACAAGATTAGAGTTTGGATTGAGTGTGACTTAAAATGGAAATTAACCTTTGACTTAATTTTGTGTGAGCACAGAGTCTGGGAAGCTGGTGTTACGGTGGTGGGGATGGGGGAAGGATTGGAGTTGGGAGGACATGAAGCTAGAAATGCTTTAGTGCTGTCTGAGAGGTTCAGAAATTAAATGTCTGTCTATATCTATATCTAGTAGGTGTCTCTGTTAAAGTAACTTATGACCAGGTTTTGAAAGGTTACATTAAAATCTAAACCATTACCCATTTGATTTGATGTAACCAACTCACTACTAACTCATAAAATTATAAGTGGCAAAGAAAAGCATTGCAGCAGAAAAACTATGTAGCTATACTGTTTTAAACTTTTTAGTAAAGTAGAGCCTAGTTGCATATCTAAAGTCTAAAGGGTTTACTTAAATGGAATAGGCTACATTACTATAACTTTCATTTTCAATTTTTCAGATTTGTGAGCAAATTTTTCTTAATTCATTATTATAATTGTGTTTTTACTCCTTTCAAAAGTATCATATTTTTGAATTTCTCTGGCCACATTTACTGTTTTTTTGTTTGTTTGTTTTTGTTTGTGAGGCAAGAATCTCAAGTGTTTTACTCAGAGTGGCCTTGAACTCCTGACTCACACCTTGCTTCTACTTCAGCCTTCTGAGTAGCTGGGGTTACAGGTATGGCACCACCAGGCCCAGCTTCATGTTTACTATTTAAAAAAAACATACTTAAGGAAAACAATAAAGAGTATTAGGTTTTGTGAGGAAACTACCCTGCAACCTTCGGTGTGTGGTACATAGGACCTGTCATCTTTCAGTACTGCCAGGCAAAATTTGTAACTCTTTCTATTTTTTTTTACAGTTCTGGGGATTGAACTTGGGACCTTTACACCAAACTACATATCTGGCCCTTCTTGTTTTTGAGACAAAGTCTTGCTAAATTGCCCAAGGTTGGCCGGAATTTATGATTCTCCTGCTTTAGCTTTCCAGAATGCTGGGACTGTAGGTTTGTGCCATCACACTTGGCTTAGAATTTATAACCTTTTTTTTGAGACAAAAGTCTTACTAGGTATTGCAGGTTGGCCTTGAGTTTCCTTATGTAGCCCAGACTAGCCTCAAATGCATAGCAATCCTCTCATCTCAACCTCCCAAGTGCTGGGATTGTAGGCAGGCACCACTAAGCCCAGCTAGAATTTATAACTTTTTGTTAAAAGTTTATATAGTCATTTTCTTAGTTTCAGGTTTTGTTGCTTTGCAATTCTGGAATTTTCAAATGTTAACTTGTGTTAAACCCATGTTACGTGTATGAGGTATCTTCTGGCTCAGGGCAGGAACCTTCAACATCTTTGGAGAGTGTTTTGGGAGACAGGCATCTGGGACTTGGGGTCTGTCTCATAGTATAAGAAACTGAAAGATGAGTTGGACACTTGACCACCTTACATTTTTACTGGTTTGTAAACATACTTCTGAGGACCCAAATAGGTCTTTTCTGCCAGGTAGAGCTCCAAATTCTTTCTCAGCTATCCTGATAAAACAAACGCTCACTTCCTAAACAGTAACTGCTGGCTGAGGGAGACCCTGTATTGTTCTATAAGAATCTTTTTTGCAAATCACCATGGAATACAGCACTTTTCTCCTTATATTGGTCACACAGTGGGAGGAACCCCATGTCACTGGTCTACCTGCTTCTCATAAAGGGAAATAAAGGGTGAGAGAGAGAATTGACTATCCCAGGAAGAGAGTACAGCCTGTCCTACAAGAGTACTCTCCTTTCTCTGTGGGCTTCCTGAATCTCAGGATTACTTGAGTACTTTTCCATTACAGTCTGCACAGGTCCAGAGAGATTTAAAGTTAAAGCAGAATGCCACTTTTGTTTAGAAAAAAAGAAGAAAGAAAAGAATGCAAATTCTAAAAATCATCATACATGCTTTTCTGAGCCTTGGGAATTTGTCAGTTAACTATAGCAGTCAACCCTGCTGCTCTCCTGAGCCATGGTTCTGAATTACACATTTTTTTTCAGAGCCACCCCAATTTATTTCTGACCTTATGCTTGCTCCTCATAGTCACAGTACCCAGTACTTTTTTCTTTTATTAAAACCCTATATTTGTGCTTGCTTCAGCAGCACGTATACTAAAGCCCTGTATTTGCAACTTGCCATAGTTTCCGATGTTTCAAAGAAGGATACATCAGTACCCTAAGGCAGGAATGGTGGTAATATAAGGCAGATGAAGAGGGTAAAAGAGACTTTGGCCTCATTATGAAATTCTCCAGAGATCATAATTTGAAATTTCAGGGTTTGAGTCATTTCAGAGCAGTACCATGTTCTGAGTGCTAAGGACAGAAATGCATAATACTCTTTTGGGCATAACTCCTTGGCCTTCTTACGTCCTCTGTGAGTGGCTTTATTGTTGACAAACGCGGGAGCAGCTGAGTGTGCAGGTTAGGTGGCGTGTCCACAGTCAGGTTTGTGGCTGGAAGTATTTTGAGCCCAGGGACTCGGTCCTCTGAGCAGTCTACTCTAGGAACCTCAACCGCAGCACACTGCCCGGGCGTTGGAGGGTGTGATGACAGTATCACTGCTGGTTTAGTTCTGATGGGTGGATTATTTTTCCAAGAGGTTTACTTCTTAATGTTTTGGTACAGTAGACTATTAATAATTCAAATAATTGTTTAATAGATGCTGTGCTAAGGAAAACTATCATATTATTTAATGTTTTCACTGGGCATTGAAAAAAAAGAATTTAAAAAGACTTCTCATTTATTCCATAAACCCCTGATTGCACAATTACACTTAAAAGTTTGATCCTGAGACTGCAATGTATATTGATGCAGAGTTCAAAGAATCTTTATGTTCAGAAGGCCTGACTTTAAAAGGTGTATTTGGTATCCATGTCTGTTCTACTCGATTTAACGATTTACATGAAATAGTCCCTAAAAGAGAGTTAATCATTCCGTGTGAGATTGTGCATCTTCTAAGGGTAAGTGAAACTGTGGAACAGCATGAAAAATGAGTAGGCTGTTTTGTTATATAGTGGTTTGGTTCAGGATGCACAATTAAACAAATGCTATAATAATTGTGGAGAAAGAGGCATAGAAAAAAGATACATAATAGATCTTTTCCTTTTTAAAATAATGCTTTCCTTTTTCTTACAATTAAAATTTTAAAGCAAAAATTATGTGAAACTTGCTTTTGTTATAATTCACTTGTAGATATAAGAAGAAATTGAAAAAGTATAGTCAGACAGAGTGATTTGTACTTAAAACACACACATAACACCAAGGCTTTGGAATTGGGCATACTTGAATTTGAATCTCAGCCTCACTTTTTATGCTGTGTGTGACTTTGGGTAATAGTTTATCCTTGGAGCCTCTGTTCTGTCCTCTGTAAAGTAGGATTGATAAACCTGTTCACAGGGTTGTGTGCATGGCTTCGTCTGCAGTCGTTTTTATGCTTAAAACTACTTAGTTACTTTTTTCTCTCCTCTCTTTTGTCCTTAGAACTGAACCCTGAAAATCAGTGTCTGGAGTAATAGCCATGAGAAATACTAAGATCTGTATTTAGTAAAAAATACTCAAATTATGCTCAGAAAAATGTCTTGTTCAGAGGATCTACTGTGGTGTTCCCATATAAATGAGGAAAATAAAAAAAAAGTTTATTGTTAATACTGAAATAAAGTAATCAGATACTATCTTTCCACTCTTTTTTGTGCACACTACACAATAATGTTATTACCTAGTGGCTTTTTTTTTAACTGTGTATGTGAGGGCACTGTGGCATGTGATTGGCACACATCATTTCCTTTTACCTAAATGGGAAACCCAGCTCAGTCAAGCCATAGAGATTGCTCAGGGTCTGGGTCGAGAGCCCAGGTTTTGGATTCCAGGTCTGATACTCTTAACCATTGTATTGCATTGCTCCTAATATGGTATATGTGTTTTTAAAATATTTTATTCTTCTGCAAATCAGATATTTAAATAAATTAACTGTGATTTATCCATTCTTCCATTGATGAACATTTGGATTCTTTCCAGTGTTTGTTATTACTGTCAGTTCTATAACAGGTATCCTTGTATCACCTTATAAACAATTGCGAAAGTTTCTATAAGGTACAAATCTAGAGATAAAATTGCTGGAATAACCCTCTAGCTTAATAAAATGATTAAAGATGAATACTGAATGTCTATTCCCTGAAAAATATACTCCAAAATTATATTTTCCCTTTAACTTTCTAAGTCAAAATGCCCTAGGGTGTGACAGAAGTCTTACTACTTGCTCTTTTTATTCCTGTACAGAGGTCCGTGAGAGACTAAGAAGTATGTTGTCCAGCTTGTCAGGATTCTGTGCATGCAGGGCCTGGTAGAATTGAGTTAAAAGGATGCAGTGGAGCTGGGGTGAGACAGCAAATGCCTGGCACCCACTGGTCCTGTCTCATCCACTTGTGTTGTAGGAATCGCACTACATTCTGTGTAGGAGTCTTACTCTACACTGATCTTTTTGGGTGACATATATATTTGTACATATTTGTCTGGGTGAGCAAATTGATAAACTTGTAATAAAGTGTATCAGACCATTTCTTTGGCAGGAACAACCAGAACAGTTTGTGAAGCAGAGCACTTTCCAATGGAGCATGAAGAGCTTTGAAAATTCTTAGTAACAGCAGAAAGCAATATATGAAACCACCCTTAAACAATTGTTTGTTTTCCTCTTCCCCAACCAAGTTTATAAAAATTTGGTCAGACAGGCGTTTTGTTTTGATTTAAAATATTTTCAGTGAATTGTTATCTGCTGAATGCACATGTGTTCCTGCACTTTTTCTTTCCTGATTGAAACTTTAAACCCTTCCCTCAAGATTTTCTAACTGTGTCTAGTAAGGTTTGGCATATGTGAGGAGGATGAAGGGTTTCAGGCCTTGGAGAAACCTCAGTTTGAAATCTGCCTTTGCAGTTCTGCATCAGAAATGAGCTTGACCAGTGCCATATTGAACTCTTTTGTCTTTTTCTCCCACCAAACTTCCTCACCCTGAAAGACATTGGTTAATTTGGGTGCCTCAGTTTGGTTAATCAAATCACAAGTCCCTGTGAGCATGGCAAGAAATATGATTGAAGTACTTATAAAAATTTGGCTCATAATAAACCTCATAATTTGTTTTAAAAGAATTACCTCTTCAATGACATTACAAAACAACAAGTAAAAGACTGGTTTATAACATCACACCTGGTTCAGAGTGTACTGGATGAATATATTTGTTTCACAGTAGATGATTGTGAGGGTAGAATTTTTGGATTGTTTTCTGCCTTGTGAGCCCTTGACATTGTACTGGTACCTGTGTGCTCACAAACCCCCTGACATGGGAAAGGCTGGATCAGTCTCCCACTGAAATGCAGGTTAGCTGCATTTATTCTGCATGTTCCTAGAATGAGGAAATGATATGACAATAAACAGAAATGCCCTTGCTGAAGAGAGAAGGGAAGCTGGTGTTTATCTGGTCAGGTGGTTTAGATTAGCTGTGATGCGGCTCTGTATTATGTTACTTTAAATCATTGTGTCCCAACAGGACATAAATTATGAAGATTGTTACAGTATGTTTCATCCTATGTAAGATCAACAAATTGGAATAATTTTTTATAGGAAAATCACAGTGTTGTTGGCAAGGCTATTGAAGCCTTTAATTTGACTTGAACATTTCTCAAATATTATTGCTTACTACATAAAGTATGATTTGCATAAAGTATGAAATAATAAACTTTTAAATACAAAAGAGAAGAATTTCTCTATAGCAGTTGCATCGAATGGCAGAGCACTCTTATTCCACCATTGTTGTTTTCCCCATTGTTTCAGAGCTGGTTGCACTGCAGCCCTTCCCTGTGTTAGGCTTATAAAGCAGCCGAGCAGTCTTGGAGCAGAGCTGGAGCTGTGTCCTGGGCTGACTGTCAGCCTCACCTGCGTACAGGAGGCTGTTCTTTGGTGGGACTGAATGGGATCCTACTCTGAGGAAGAGAAAATATTCTTATTTATGTATGTTCAGGAAAATGAACAATTTTTTTCTTTTAGGATATTGTGAATTATAAAACAAAACAAAAAACCTGCTAGGTTAATAGCTGAAATAAAGATAATTTATATAGAAATACTGAAAAAATTGAGTTAAGCCTTTTTGAAAATGTTTCCTGTTTTCTGAGGTGTTAGCATCATCTGTGAATTTTTGACTGAGACTTTTTTTCCTTGTATTCAGGCTAGAGTTCAGTTTATTTGGCCACACAGAATAAATGTGCTAGATTAAAAATTTGCACAAAATTATGTGCATATGATTAATTCCTTTTTAGTATCCCATCCTGGCATATTTTCTCTGCACAGCACTTTATATTTTTGCGAGACCTCCTCGTGCTTTACAATGATGTTAAGAAGCAGTCCGGCCTCAGCTTTGCAGAGACTAGTAGAGGTGATGGAGGTCTAGGATTTGCTTATTGCTGTAAAACAAGACATTGCTGAGATCAGAGTTTTGCAGGCTACGATGACCCCACCCACCACACTTGTGAGTCTTTGATACCAAAAGCAGAGTCAGTGCTAAGGTTGTTTTACTCTCTACATGGCCTTAAGGCCTGAGATTTTTCTTTAATTATTTAATAATACTATTAAAACACAAAAACAAAATTTCCCTCTTTTCAGTGTATAAGGGCAAGAATTTAATTCTCTTTAAGTCTCATAACAGATTATGATAAATTCTGAATTAGTTGTGGTTTATTTCTGCTCAGTGTCTAAAAACAGGTTCAGGGACCTCTTCAAAGTTCACAAGCTATGTGTGCACTTTGAAACAAATAAACACAGACAACTTGTGAGCTTATTCCTTGGCATAGTTTTCCGAAGAGTGAGTTTGGCAGTTTCTTCCAGTGACACATTGCTGCTGTCTGTCACTGGAGGTGCTCCGTGGGGTTATCATGATGTCTAATCAAGCTCCAATATTTGGGTGATGTATTTTTCTTACAGAAAATATTGGCAAATGTTGTGGAAACTATGCTTAAAAACTCTTAAAAGGGAATGGGTTCCTAGTTTAAGAATCAGTAAAAGGATAGGTACAGATTCATTGATGTTTTACAGACTGCTTTATGCAGTCAGATATTTTCTCGTGGAAAGTAGAATGATACTCTACTTTACAAAATGTGTACCACTTGTAGAAAATGTATTTGCTGTGCCATTAAGCCAAATTAGGTGTTAATTTTTTTCTGTAAAATACTTTTGAGAACCTCTCCTCCACCCTACAGATGCCAGGGGAGTGGGCATTCTGTGTGCCCTCCGTCCTCTTGGTTATTGTTATAGGATCTTGAACTTTGAGCCTAATGTGTGCCAGTGTGAACAGAGACCTTTTTGCCTTTTTGTTCTCTCTTTTATTTATTTATTTATTTTATTTTTTGTCTTTTTGAGACATGGTCTCGCTATGCTGTTCAGGCTGGCCTTGGGCTCACTTTATAGCCCAGGCTGGTCTTGAACTTGCCACAATCCACCTGGCTCAGCCTCCCAAGTGCTGGGATTATAGGAGTGCACCACCATGCCTGGCTGTTCTCTTTTTTAAAAAGGTAGTTATGGAGAGATTCTTTTTAGTGTGATGTTAGGGCAGGACAAGTTTCATGTCAGACATAAACTGGAATCATACAGTGTTAGTAGGAATTGTGACTCTTGAAAGTTGATTAATAAAGAAGGAAAGTTAGGGAGTGGGCTGCTACTTTGCATATTATTCAGCTTTTAAAAATGCATTTGGCCAGATATTCTATATCTTAGTGGTTTGGATGCATGGAATTGAAGCATAAAAATATTTTTGTATACAAGGTTGAAATTTAATAATGGTGAAAATACTGAGGAGCCTAAATTCCAATTCTTAAAGAGATTACTAAAACAAAACAAAAACTTTGGCAGGCTTTGCAGTACCTTTCACCTCACGAGTCCCTGAAAGCTAAGGAATTGGATTATCAACATGTTAGGGATGAAAGCTTCCAACAGGACTTTTCTGAGGCAGCTGATGGGTGATAATGAGCAGCCCCAGTGACCAGCGAAGCATCAGAAGTTATTTTAACATTAGGCAACTACGGTAAGTAATACACTAATTCTTTAGTGAATTCTTCTTGGAGCAGTTTTGAAATCAGCGTTTTGGTCTGTTTTAGGGAGAGAGAGTGGACAGATAACTGATGAAATGTGCTGCTTTAAAGAAGGCAAAATTGAAGGATTGAGAGAAATTCCATAAGGAGATAATCAGACTGGGCATTTGGTCCAAATGAAGCTGATGAAGGTACAGGGAAAATGCAATGCAGGGAATTCAGAAATGAGTAGTGTCTTTTCAGGGAGGAGAATTGAGCTGGAATTTCTTTGGCACACATCAGCTATGTGAAATTTGTGTAGTTAGAGAATTTTCACTAAAAATGGAACAGAAATTAAAGGCTCATAGGTAAATGTATGTAGAGGCATTTATGTTGGTTAAACTTTGCCACCTAGAGAAAAATGTATTTATAATGGTAGATTTCTGTCAAAGGGGAGCTTTTCTAGGCTGAGACTATCAGGGGAATTTACTGATATAATGAGAAGTTCTGATCCTGTAGAGGAGAACTGTATTGCCACCTTGCCTTTTCATTTAATAGTGTACATTGAAGATGGTATTACGTCATTAGCTACTTTATTTTTCTAACTAGGTTGTTAGGATATTAAACCAGCAACAAAAATGATGGCTTAAGATCTTTAAAAAAAAAAAACCCTCTAAAATGTGGGCATTTACAGGAAATGTTTAGAAGCAAGTGATGTACTTATGACCACTAACTGTGAGGGGGAGAATTCAGCCTGAGACAGGAAGAGCAGGCTGCCCTTTCAGAATTGTGTATTCTTGGCCTGAGTACCTGGAAACTTTGAGCTCTGTAGTGGCTCAAGTGGAGATCAGGTAGATTAATGGCATGAGACTAATACTCCCAGATACTCTGAACTGCCCAGGGAAATAGTCCTCAGGCAAGGTTTAGCCCTGCTTCCTTGGGCAGACTTGGTCATCTGCTGAGC
This sequence comes from Hydrochoerus hydrochaeris, assembly GCA_004027455.1. Taxonomy (NCBI): domain Eukaryota; kingdom Metazoa; phylum Chordata; class Mammalia; order Rodentia; family Hydrochaeridae; genus Hydrochoerus; species Hydrochoerus hydrochaeris. Next base: position 511,494 of record PVLA01000508.1, read on the forward strand.
TAAGAATCTCATCTTCAGACTGCCAGTTCATGAGGAAGTCGTCCTGGTGCTACTACCCACTTACAGACACATTTTCAAAAATGTTTCTGGTCCTCTCAGCTATCCAAAAGTGAATTTGTTTGTTCTTCAAATTGGACTTCTGCTGGATTTGGAAAGAAAAACTTTCCATGTCTAGGTAGTATAATGGTAATAAGTATTACTCTGTGCTTAAAAGAGTTCTAGGCATACCAAAAGGATGTTACTTGAGTTACCCCTTTTTTATATATGAGGAAACTGAAGTTTCTTTCAAAGGTGAAGTAATTTTTCTGAGGTCACATAGCTAATAGTAGAACTAGGATTGAACCCAGGTCTCTGACCCTAAAGTCTCTGCAGTTGACTACTGCACTTAAGATATAGTTCATCAGACCAAAACAAACAAAAAAACAAGCAAACAAAAACCCGGTTGAAACACATCGTTTGTTGGACCTCTTCCTGCAAGTTAAGATCTGATGTTTGCTTTGTAATGGCTAGAACAATGAACAGGGTTTTCCATGAGAAAGGCACGGTGAGATATGTAATCGTATTTTGGGACAAAGAATGCCTCTCCTTAGTGCCCCCAAGCAGTGTTTGTATGATTGATAAGTTACCAACACCAAGGGAAGGTCCTGTCCTATGACATGTGCGTGCTTGGCAATGATCTTGCCTTGAGTTTTGCGTAATAATTTTCATTATTTTTAATTAAAGTTGAAGAAGTGCAGACTCCAGCTGAAATTAAGGTAGGTCGTGTTGCCGGAATCTGGTAATTACTTTAATTGATCACAAGATAGTTTCCTTGATCACCAATTAGAGTAAATTGCCGATCATGTTTCAAGACGTGAAGAAATGCCCAAACTGATTTGTGTAATAGTGTTTTCATTTCTAATCAGACATAAATATCATTTCCTTCCATAGCAATTGTGTTTTATAAAAGAAGGGTTATAGGCCTACAAACATAAAGGTGATTTATAAACAATAGCGTTCTAATTCATTGAATTAGTAAAGGAAGTATTTAGAGGCTTAATGGAGATTGTACTGGGGAAATTACTTTGGAGTAGCTGGTGCTCATTTTCTTAGTGGGAGATGTTCTTTTTTAGTATGTAATTAAAATAGTCTATAATCAAAATATGAAAGGCAGCTGATTTAAAGAACATATATCAAAGAGAATTGCTCTGAGTAATGAAAGATTTGTATTGTAAATATGTGCTAGAAGGTAAGTCTTAGAACTTTAATAAATCATACATGTTATTTGGTCTGAAGCTGCATTTTAAATTTGGGGTGCTGTTAAACATTTCACAGGAGTTTTGTTTTGGTTTTATTCATCTGATAGTCTTTCATAGGACCATGGAATAAAATGAAACAAAAGAAACTAAGCAAAATTAAAGTTCCCCAAAGAGTACTTGATTTGGGGTTTATGGAAAAATCTTTAATTGCTGATGGTTTGGAGATTTCCAAATGACAAACTTCATTGGCCCAATTTGCTGTGATTGTAATGCTTACATTCCTTAAAATGGCAGAGTGACTTAAAAAGTCATACTTCATCATGAATTCATTGACTTGTTCATAAAATGTTTGTAATTTGCAATAGAGGAAAGACTGAAACTATTATCAGCCATTATATGTTATTTGTTGGCCATATGTTTGTTTGAAATGGCCGTGGCTCAACAGAGCATGGCTCATAGACAAACTATGTTGTAAATTGGCACTAAAAACCCACCTAAACAGGTAGGCATATGTTAAGAAGTTAACATGAGCCAAAATATTTTAATGTGAACCATATTATATATGTTGCAGGATCCTGGCTTCCTTTACAGTGGTGACTTCATTTGCATGACTTACTCATTTTTTTTCTCAAAACTAATTTTTAAAATAGATTGGATATATACATGGTATAAATTCAAAAGGGAAACATAGTAAATCTCTTCCTGTTCTTGATGCTCGGTCACCCAGTTGCCACTGTCTCCTCTCACCATCATTCACTGTTACCCCATCGTTTCTGTATATTGTTTGAGAGAGGCTAATTACAGTGATGATGAACCTTTTAAAGTTTTCAATGATAGCAGCCGCAGCATGCATACCAAAGGTTCGCCACCACCATAGCTAATGTGCATGTAAGCAAAGAATTTTTCTTACCTTTTGTTTACAATTCAGACTATCTTTATGTGTTTTTTTTTTTATTTGGTAATAGATCTTGCAGGCGCTCTCATGTAAGAGGATAATTTCTTCATTCTGCTCATTGGCTGCATAGTATTCCAATGTATAAATGTTCCATAATCTGCTTAATCATTCCCTGTTGATGGATATTTGGCTGTTTCAAGTCTATACCTATTATAAACAGTGCTGTAATAACTGTTCTTTTAATTTGTGTATGAGTGTGTCTGCAGGATATATTTCTGGAAGTGGAATTGTTTGATATAAAGGCATGGACATTTTTTCCTAATGTCTTAAGACACTTTAATTTAGATAGATATTGTTGAATTGACTTCCATGATGATATATCACTTTTTATGGACAAACAATATTTGAGGGTTTGTTTTCTTCTATATCTACACCATCAGAATATTATCCAGTTTTTTTCATTAAACTAATAGGTTTAACAGTTTTAATTTGTGTTTGTTTCTCTTATGAGAGATTTGAGCAGTTTTTATGTTTTGGAACCATTTGGATTTCTTTACTGTTATCTGTGTTCTTTGCACATTTAGAAAGATTGGTTGGTTTGTCTCAATATGTAGGAGCTCTTTTATGATAAGGAGATACTCCAAATGCAGCTTATCTTTTGATTTAGTGGTTGGTTTTTATTTCCATACAGAGAAACATTTTTTAAAATTTTATTTAAAGAGAGGGGAAAATAAAGCAAAACAGAAAAAAAGTGTAGAAACAATACAGAATTTCAAAAAAAAATGAACAGTAAGAAATCACTAGTTGATACATTACATATTGTCTTCCTGGATGTAGTTGTTCAAGTTACAAAATCAAAGCATACAAAGTGGACGTTCAAACAGTGAGGCTGCAAACAGCTCCGTTCTCTGATCCAACAAAAACTTAGCAACATAATTATCAATCCTACAGCCTTAAATATACATGCAGTTATATGTTTTAGAGCACTTGCTTTTCCTCCTTTTGCTTTTAAAGTCCATTATCTGTTTAGTTATATCATGTTTCAGGTTGCTCAGTACCTTGTTGATCTGTTTTGTTGTTGTTGTTTACTTTTAAAAATTTTTCTTATTATTTATTTATTTTATTTTGAAGGTAGTAAAATACAGCAGAACAAGACCGGACATAGCCAACTGAGGAGTGCAGTGGAATTGGCACAGAACCTCACAGCAGGCCACCGGGACAACAGCAATAGGCACAATAGTACATCTGGTTTTCTTCTCAATAGTTGTTCCTTCAATCAGGCAGAGCAATATCGAAGGAAATACAGAAATTATAAGAAGAGAATATTGAATAGAGCAATACCATTGAGATAAAACAGAGATAAAAATATTTGCCCTCAAAGAGATGGCAGAAGAAAAAAAAAAAAGTGATTGCAGAAGAAAATCCCCCTTATTTGCTATATCGTATATAGTCAAACTTGCAAGACATGCTCAGATCTCTGGCTCTCACTTGCTGGGGAGGAGGATGGATGTTTGATTCTTAGCCCACACCCCGGTAGGCTCACAGAGGGGTGCCCACCAGGGGGTGAACTGGCTGTCCGTTTTCCCAGCCCCCCAAGGTCCAACATGGTATGTCGTGGTTCTCAGGAAACACTGATATGGTTCTCTCCCTGGGGTGACGTGGCTTGCCAGGCCACAGCCACTTACTAGAGCGGCATGCTGGCGGCTGCCTGTTTTCCCCCTGAGAAACATTTTTAATACAATGATTTATATATTTTGGAGTAGTAGTTTAAGTTCTCTGCATATAGAATTTATGTTTTTTAAGTTTCCTCCTTCATGTTTAGTATCATTTTAAATGGGGTCTTTTCTCCCAATGTATTTTCTAATTATTTGTTGTTTATATAAGAATGACTTTTTAAAGGATATTGATCTTTTAAAGTCTTATTTTTGGCTTTAATGAGAATTCTTGTAGTGTTTTTGCTATTAAGAATGATGCTGCTTTGGAACCCTTAAGGAAAGGTCCATCTATTCCTATCCTATTAGGAATGTTTTTTATTGTTGTTTTGTTTTGTATTGTTTTAGGTCGTCTTGCTATATTGCCCAGATTGATTACATCCTCCTGCCTCAGATCCTAAGTAACTAGGGCTACAGTTATGTGCCACTGCACTTGGCTCTAATAGTTTCAATAAATGATAGATATTATATTTATCAAGTATCTTCAGAATTTATAGAAATCATTATATAGCTTTCTTGAATTATTAATATGTTGTACTAATATATTTCCTAATACTATATTGAACTATCCTTGAATTCTTAGGATAAATCTTATTTGGTTATGATATTTTTTTCTTTGGTTAAGTTGCTAGGTTTTAAGATTTCAACTTAATTTTTTCCCTTGTACTAGGGGATCAAATCCAGGGATGCTCTACCACTGAACTACATTCCTAGCCCTTTTAAATTTTTTAAATTGTGAGACAGGTTCTCACTGTATTGCCCAGGTGGGACTCAAACTTGTTACACTCTTGCCTAAACCACTGTGTGGTTTAGGCCTTCACAGTTTCATTATGCATGCTGTATTTGTGGGATCATGAAGACAGTGTTATGATAGATTATGAAAGTAATTTGGAGTTGTTTTTTCTGATACTATGTTCTGGAATAATTTAGTGTTTTAAAATTTTATTTTATTTTTTGAGACAGAGTCTCACTGTATAGTGCAGGCTGGCTTTGACCTTGCAGTGATTCTTCTGCCTCAGCCTCCCAAGTGCTGTGTCTGATGGAATGGACAACTCTTGTGAAGATAACAAGAAATACTATGGTAGCCATTGTTGATTTCCTATTATCTTGCTTCAAAATTCTGTACCAATTTCACTGTTTTGTTTTGACTGGCTTTATTCTGTTTTGTTTGGTTGGGTGTTATTATCTTTAAAATAAAATAAAAATGTTAATTAGATCCATTTAAAATTAGGCATTTATATAGTTCATATCTTTATTTTTGTTGCTTAATCTGTCATTGGTTACAAGATAGGAATTAAAGTCTTCAGTCATATGTTTCTATTAGTAGATTTCCTATAGTTTCTACCTCATTAATTTTGATGCTATATTATTTGTATTACATATAATCATAATTATTCAATCTTCATTGTAAATGTACTTTTTTTTTGAGACCAGATCTTACTATGTAGTGCAGGCTGGCCTTGAACTCACTTTTTTGTAGCCTAGGCTGGCCTTGGACTCATGGTGATCCTCCTGCCTCAGCCTCAAAGTGCTGGGATTACAGGTGTGTAATTACAGCCATGGTTGGCTGAATGTGCTTTATAAATGCAGATCACTCTTTTTTGTAATTTTTACCATTTTGCTTTTAATTGACCTGTACATGATTACCTCCTTGTAAGTGTGTTGTATTTATCTATGCATTATTTTCAGTGATTGAACTTTGACTTGTGGTTCAGTAAGAAAGTTTTCTCTTTTTTTAATTGCTTGGATTTAGGCCCTTCACATTTATTGATTGGACAGGTGGATTTAGTTTTATAAAATATAGTAGAATCAATGTATTTTCCTTTATTTTAAACCATGACATAGGCTATGTTGTTTAAAATTAATTTCTTTGATATGTGTTTTTTTGGTATTGGGGATTGAACTCACAATCTTGCACTTGCTAGGCAGGCACTTATGCCGCTGAGCTAAATCCCTAGCCCTCTTTGATAGGTTTCAAAGTTTCATTTTAATTGTATTTTTCTTAATTGAAAATGTTCATTTTTTTAGTTTGGATCTTGTGGGTTTTATACCTATAATTATATATAACAAATGTAGTTCTCTATTTCTTTAGATAGCATTTCCCCTAAACAATATCAGAATTTTACTTTATCCCACATTCTCTTACTATTCAATTTCAGTTCACATTATTTTTTAGTTTAGTGGGGGGTTTTTTTGTTTTTGTTTTTGGCTTTTTTTTTTTTTTTTTTTTTTTTTTTTTTTTTTTTTTTTTTTTGTACCGGGGATCAAACTCACAACCTCATACCTGATAGGCAGGTGCTGTGGCACTGAGCTATATGCCTGGCCCTGTTTTTTGGTGTTTTGAGACAAGGTTTCACTATGTAATTTGGCCTAGCCTTGAACTGACTTTATAGACCAGGCTAACTCACAGCAATCCTCTTGCCACAGCCTCCCAAGTGCTGGGATTATAGGCCTGCAGCACCATGCCAACCCAGTTTAGTGTTTGTTTTGCACTCTTAAATATACTTCAATCTGCAATACTCTTCAAAGGTTTTCTTTTTTTTTTTTTTTTGTACCAGGGATCAAACTCATGACCTCCCACTTACCAGGAAGGTGCTTATGCCTTGAGCTATATCCCCGGCCCCTAAAGAGTTTGCCTTACTTTTGTCTACCTTTCTCATTTTTTTTCCCTTTTCTTTAAAGTCCTTTAACAATTTTTAACATTTACATTTTTTTCTGTAATTTAATCCCTCCGATTGTGTTAAATGTATTCCTAGAGTTGAATGAATTTGTTGTTCACCATCAGTACCTTTAGGATCATTTTTCCATTCTTCTCTTATTTATAGTTCACCCTTAATAGTTTCCTGAAGAAAGTTGAATGAGAATTACTCTCTGAGTTAGTACATTTTTAAAATGCCTGTCTGTTGCATTTATTTCTACACAACGTTTAGCTGGGTATAAAGTTCTTTGTTTTTACTTCCATTCTCTAAAATTTTGTGTGCATTGTTCCTCAGTCTTTGAAGGTATTGCTTCTTAAACTATTTGCAGCTTTCTTAAAAGGGATGTTTTTATAGGGTCTATACTTTTTAGTGGCTGAAGGCCTTTAGATGTCAACTGGAATCCTAGTAAGCAAGTAGCTTAAAAATAAATCTTTGAAAGAAAGGGCAAATGTCTTTTGTCATCTGATAAGCCACCTGTTTGATTTTATTTCTCCTTCACTGTATATTAGATGGTCAATTCCTCTTTGAAGTTTTTCTTTTTTCCTTTCTTATCCAGTCATCTAAGTTCTTATTTGAATTTGTGTTATAATTTTAAACTTGTAGATTTACTAATAAATATTTTGGGGATTATTTGATTCTGTTACGAGGAAGGAGAATTGTGGAATTATTTCTTTTACCCTATAGTAGTTTGAGTGTTCTTTTCCATGAGGAAGAATTATAAGTAAATACTGTGTAAATGGCTGTATCAGGCTTTTTTCTTTTTCTTTTTTCTTTCTCTACTAGCAGTTGAACATACAGCCTTTGCAATGAGCTATGTTCTGAGCCCTTTTTATTTTTTATTTTTGAAACAGTCTTGCTGTCACTGAGATGCTCATGTTGGGCTTAAATGTGGAATCTTTTTGCCTCAGCCTGCTAGAGGACTGAGAAATCACAGGCGCGTGCTATCTCAGCTGCTTTGTGATATTTTCTTTCTTTTTTTTTTGGTACAGAGGATTGAACTCACGACCTTGCACTTTCCAGGCAGGCGCTTGTGCTACTAAGCAAAATCCCCAGTTTTATGATATTTTCATACATGAAAATAATATGTGACAGTTGATGGGAAATATGTAAAACTCAGAAAAATACAAATTTGGGTGATCTTTGGATGTGGGCCTTTAAAAAATCATATTTAGATACGGTAGATGACTTTTTCTTTGATCATTATGGTCCTTAGGTTGTGTGTGTTCCCTTTTAAGTTTCATCTGTGGTGGAACAGATTTTGTATACTATATTGATAGCATTCTGGTATTCAAAGACTTGAAGAACATTTTTAAAATTTATTTTTATTAAGATATGTTTGCCATAAATAATGATCACATTCATCATAGGGAATTTGTGCATATATGTAATATGTCATAATTCTTTTTTTCCCATTCCCCTGTGCTCCCTTCAATCCTTCTTCCCCTCCTCATTTACAAAAGCTTTGTCTCCATTTTTTCCTTTCATTTTTAAAAAATCTCTTTCTTCTTTCTTCCCTTTTCTCTTTCCATTTTTGAAGAACATTTCTGACTGTCTAAATCATTCAGTTGGTCCATTTGGCTCTTGGGGAATGGTAAGGGATTTTAGGCATTACTTTGGCCCTTTTAAGATGGTGTGGCTCAAAGAACTTATGGCTACAGGGCATAAGAATTTGGTAGTGACGGTACACACTCTTTCTTGCCATTGAGTTGCTTCACCGATCTGTGCATCAGAATGGCATCCCATGGTCTCTTGTATTTGCTTGGCATACATGCACAAGTCTCTGTGACAAATGGGAAAAGGAGAGGGCCATTCTGGGAGAGAACAACTGAATCTTAGACTCTCAGGCCTATAGGAATGCTTCTCACCTCATACTGCATTTCATAAGGTTTATCTTATGAAATTCAATCAGCACTAGTAGTGGTATCAGTATGTGCCATTACTGATCTTTTACTCTGTGCCAAGGGCTATGCAAATGCCTTTGCATTCCTTAAAATTTTGATTAGAATGACTATGTGAGTTTTTATTATGCCTCTTTTACTGAGAAGGAAACAGAAGCTTGGAGTTAAGTCACATAATAGTTAAATGATAGAGTCAGAATTTGAACTAGGACTCCCTGGCTCAAAAGGCTACCAGTGGTGGCAAACCTACAGCTCATATGCCTAGCAAGCTGTTTGTACCATTGAATGCTCTGTGAGGTTCGCCATCGCTGGGCTAAACCCTGATAAATGTGTTACTGTCGATGGTGATTTAGTGCTGTATATTTTCTAATACTAAACAAGAAGAAGGCACTAAAGGCAGAGTAGAAATTCTTATTATACATCATTTAATACAGGTCAACTTGGTTTGAATAATTAAAACAGACTTTGCCTTCCTACCTGTACCTTCCATGTACTTTAGAGTAATAGATTATGAAATGAGAAGGTCTGAGAGAGTGAATATTGTTTTTCCACAGATAATACCATACATGGTCAAGTGGATTTTGCTTAAATTTCCTCCCTTGTTTTAATGGGGAAAACTTTTAGGCCTTAAATGTCAAAATGGAAATCTTTATCCCAAATAAAGTTGGCTCTGAGATGGGCACCATAATGAATGTTGGAGAATTACTGAAAATGGCATCGCTCATATTTCTCACTGTTCACTAGGAAATGTGCTCTTATGACATTTGGTGATCCAAAAAACAGCCCAGCTAACATTATATTTGTTTTTCTGGATGAGGTCATATTTATTTATGTGGGTGCAATGGGTACTGCCCTGTGAATTCCGCTGTAACTTTGTAATTAATGTACTGTTACCTGAGCCTAACCAAGTATTTCTGCCTTCTGAACACAATAGAGACTTCTATTGTTTGCAACTGCCCTCATAAAAATTCGAAAGCAAGCAGAAAAAAAGATTTTTCCTCTCAAAACAAATTGGCCCTCTGCTTTGTGCCTCTACCCTCCCTGTGGTATCAAGATGGAGCCCCTGAAATCTGCCACCAGCTGGTGTTGTGTCACTGCCTTCTGTTCGCCTCCAGCTTGTCTTCTGTCTGAGGCAGACTCACTGTCACCACACCATCACCTCAAAGCAGCAACCCAGGGTGTAGCAAACCCTGCTGAGCGGGCAAGCTAGGCCTTTCACTTCACTCTAGATGGCAGGCCTGAGAGATGGGGTGAGGAACTTGTACCTTTCTGCCAGTCTCTGTGCTCAAGTCACACTCAGAAGACCTTTTTCCATAATTTTGTGGTTGATGCCTTAGCAACCTAGTCACTAAGCACAAAAGGAACAGAGCTGTGCAAGCAAGTGTCTGCGAAGATTTAGGGCCAATAGTGAGACCCCGAGCACTGGGTTGAAGGGAAATTATTCCTGTGCTGTTTCGGAGAGTCTCATCTTGAAGACAATTAAACCGTCCAGACAGGTCACTGGGTGAGACCAATTTCCTGGTTTGTTTATTTGAGCCCAGTTGTTTTCACCACGGAGCTGCAGGGCACAGTCTGCTACAGTGTTGCTAGGCCTGCAGAGAGCAGTCCTTTCAGCTTTTATTTCTCCAGGCTTCCCTAAGGAGCCTCGCATGTCATTATCTCTTTGTATCGCTCTGGAGTCTCTTGTCAGGCACAGAGTGGAGGACAGGTCAGTAATTACTCTTGACTTCATCTTGCACAGGCCTTTGGCTTTATGTCCCGAGTTGCCCTGCAAGCGGAGAAGATAAATCATCACCCGGAATGGTTCAATGTGTACAACAAGGTAACTAAATTGCCTTATTTTAGGATCAATTATGAAGTTTAAGAAACTTTTTTCTACTTTTCTTCTTTGTCATCTTGTATAGCTAAATGTCATTGTGTTTAAGAATACTTTCTTTTTCTTTTAGAATCCCTGTGTATTACTGCAGATTAGTAGCAAATTTCAAGTCTGCTCAAAAGAACAGTAACAAACTTTATTTTTCTAGTTGTTTTCTGCTGAAGCTATCTGTGTAAGAAACTTGGGCCAAATGAGTTTCCTAAATTAAACTTGGCTGTCAGCCATGCAGGTAGATTTTTAAATTGAAAGTAATATATTAAAAGAAGTGGTAGATAACATTCCTATAGCCTTATGCATTTCATTGAAACACATTTTCTAAGAAACTATACGTAATATCTCTTTATTAAATTCTGGATCTTCAAACAAAGGGCAGACTAAAAAGTTTTAAGGAACACAGTGAAAGCTATTATGTCCTCCTAGAAGTTTCTTTGTCCTAATTTCATGTCATTTGGAATTTCTTAACCAGCCAGGTTTTTCTCTTTGGAAGTTTCTCTCTTTGAAGAAAAAAATTTTTTTCCCCAGTGTTACAACTTTTGGAACAATTCAAAGCACTATAGTACTAGGATACTTTTCTTTCCTAGTTGCCTCTCTTTGCCCATAATCTTGCATTTGCTTTTTAATTGGTTTAAAAAAAAAAAAAAGCAGTGTTTTACACTGTCAGTCCTTCCCTAATTTAGAAACGTGCTTTGTTTTTTTTTTTTTAATGAACCTGCTAAGGTAATACATTTGATAGTTTGGTTTTTCTCAGCACCCTGAAAATAGTGTAGTTAAAGTAATAACATTACCCCTAAGAAATAACATTTGAGATAGTGGCAGCAGAACTGTCTCATCATATGAGAGAAAACCTTTCCGTCCAGGGGGCCTGCTGGGCCAAGCCTGGTGCACACTATGCCCCAGAGTTCCCTGGGCTTTGGAAATACTACATTTATTCGTAAAGTAACATTTTCTAAATCTTCCCCAATTCTCAAATACGAATGATGAGTGATAAATTGATTCCTGAACTGTTCAAGAAGTCCGTGAATTGCAGCTCATAGCCTTACAATCTGCTTTCTTCTTTCTTAGGTCCAGATAACACTCACATCCCATGACTATGGGGGACTGACCAAAAGAGATGTGCAGCTGGCCAAGTTTATTGAAAAAGCATCCGTTTTTGTATGATTTCTTCCAAAATGCATGTAAAATCTTACACCCATCTTAGCTACAATATAGTTTTTTTCTTTTCTTTTCTTTTTTTTGTTCTTTTTGAGACAGGGTCTGACTATGCAGTTCAGGCTGGCTTTGAGCTCACTTTGTAGCCCAAGCTGGTCTCAACTTGCAACAATCCTCCTGCCTCAGCCTCACGAGTGCTGGGATTACAAGCGTGAGCCACCATGCCCAGCTTTTAGGTACAATGTATTTTGAAGGCAGCTTACATCAACAAATTACACTGTAAATTAGTTCACCTTTATACATGCTGTATAATTAGTACTTAAATATAAAATGATTTAAACCTGAACCTGAGATATTTTTCGTTACATCTACATAATTCATATACGTGAGATAAACCAATGCCACTAACTATATCAATATTTTAAAAGAGAAATGGCATGAAGAAATTGGGGTGGGGATATATTCATATACTTGATAGAAATTAAAATTCATGACTTTACAAATACATTGTGTTGAAGAATAGTTGTAAGGTATGAAAAGAATTATGTACTCTATAGATAATGGGTTTTAACCTTATGTAACGGTTCATATGAGGCTGAAGTTAATTTGCTATTGTTGGTCCTTTTAAGCAGTTAGGTTGCATAAGTCACAAAAAATGGTGAGTTGTGGTGTGTTTCATCTTTACTTTTCAGACAGGGAGTTGAAGGAAAGGACAGGAGTCTCATGCATAGCTTCCCGCAAGATGTGGCAATGTAAGAATTCATTGACTTTTTTTTTTAAGACAGGTTATCACTATGTAGTTCAGGGTGGCCTTGAACTCACTTTGTAGCCCAGGCTATCCTTGAACTCATGGCTTTCCTCCTACTTCAGCCTCCCAAGTGCTGGCATTACAGACATGTGCTACGAGGCCTAGCCAAAAACTCATTGTCACGATTCACTAGGCCATTATCAGACTCACCAAGTTAAAGAGTAACTGAGGTCATTTTAATTTTCATCATTCATGTGCTGCGATCCTTGAACTGAAGACCTACAGCCTTCAGATTTAACATGTTCACGATGGGCCATAAGCCATATGTTTCGCTGCTAGGTGGCTCCGAACCACTGGTGGTACCTGCATGACTGTCCCCTGGGGCAGCATGGGACAGCCCTATTGGGTAGCATGAGCCACCTAATGGGACAGTTATGCATGTACTGCTGGTGGTTCCAGCGGGTGGGACTGCCTTAATGAGGATTATCTTGGTTAAGAGGCCAGGAAGGTCATTGTGTTACAACAAGCAAATGTTCCCCTCCCCCTCTCTCCCTCTGCTCCAAATCTAAGAAAGCGTGAAAGAAAGACTGCTCTGTGAAGGCCTTTCTGGCTAATTCTATAGCTGGGGAGAGGCAGCTTTGGTGAGCTTGCCCTGTGGGCGCAGTGTGTGTGGGGAAGGAAAAAGAGACAGGACTACTGTAGCTGCTAGGGAATGGAGAGCCTCACCCGGGAACTTCTGTTTTTTCCTTATATATATTTTGACTAAGCTCTTTCCTGTGTTACAGATTTACAACTGTTACACCTTTACTACCAAAGATTTTTAGTTCAGTATTTTTATGTGAATTTTTTAGGCATGAAAAACTTTAACCTTTTTTTAAAAAATTAATTAAGTTTATTGGTACATTTTAGTGTATACATAATGATCACATTCATCAGAGGGAATTTGTTCCTGTATATGACACAATTTGATTCTTTTTTTTCTCTTAAACATTTAGAAGTAGAGTAAATAGTACATTGAACCCTAAGCATTGATTACTTTGGCATAACACTTGATGATTATGCCCAGCTCCCTTATAGAATCTTATTTTCTGCTTCCTTTGCTAAACTATTTAAAAGCAAATGTACGAGAGCATGTCATTTCACCTTACATCCATCTGTATCTCTGAGAAAATATGGTCATTGTCTTGTATAAAAGATAGTGCCATTATCACATCTATCAAAATGAATCATAATTTCCTGGCACCCCATGGGGGAGATCATATTGTTAGGAAGATCAAGAATGTCTTTGGACAGTAATTTTATTCTCGTTAGGATCCGTGTGAATTCCATTGATCATGTCTTTGGTTATGTCTCTTACTCTACCTAGATCTAGAGCAAGCACTCCTCTCTGCCGTCTTTCTCCCATGTAATTGACTTATGAAAACTAGGCCATCTGTTCTTATATTCTGTCTTCTGGATTTATGTTTGCTCTCTCTGGTCTTTTAAATTGTTTTACTGGGCCATGAATGGAACCCTGTGCCCCTATTGGAAATGTAAGTCTGTGACCAGACTTGACAGCTATGTTAACATATATACTACATATAGCCTACTGGAGAAAACATGGTTCATAAATACATGATGAAGACATGGTAACACACTTATCTCTACATGAGAGTGACACAGGTTCCATGTTAAATGATGCTACACCTCTTGGAACTCACAAACTTTAGAGAATTAAAGATTCCCCACTGAGTGGAAATATTCCTGGTAAATTTCCTCAGAATGAACCCCCAGCTTTGCTTCAAGTAACTGAGGTTGTAGCTTGAAAGAGACATTGTCACAGTTAGAGGACCCCAAGTTCTTGTCTGTTCCAGTCTTTGTGTGATGACAGTGGTTTCTTCAATGTGATAAGCTTCATGTCTCCTCCATTTTATTCCCAGATGATCTGTGGAGTGTAGAGGAGTTAGATAGATATGACCTATAACCTCAGGGATGACCTCCACAGATAACCAGAGCTGGCACATTTCACAATGTCCTTTCTAAAATGAAGTTAATGAAAGTTCTGCTAATGATGGTTTCTTTTTGACATTAATATGATTTAACAAATCTCTGGATAGATAGAATAAGTATGATTCTTTATACTTTTGCTATAAGCAAAGAGCAGAACCTGTATATTGTATTTGAATGAAGGCCTGGTTTTCATCAGTGTGTTGAACAATTGGACTATAATATAGTATGGAACAATCTATATACTTTCTTTTTAAATTTTAATTAGTACATATTTGCAGTACATAATAATTACCTTCATCATGGGAAGTTGGTACATGTACCTAACACATCTTAGTTCTTTTTACTTCTTCCCACCTCCAGTCTACGCAATTTCTGACATTCAGAAATTACTGTTTGAGGGGCAAGGTCAGTGGTACTTGACTGGCATGTACAAAGCTCTGGGTTTAATCCACAGCATCATATGCACACACACACACACACACACACACACACGCATACACACAAACATGTATATATACACATATACTAGTTCTGTAAAATTTCCTGAGAAATACCAAGAGGTGTTGTTAATATGTGAGCTTTGTGTTTTAACACCACTTATATCAAATGACAAAGGAATGATTCTGGCAGAAGACTTTGAAAAGAGTCATCAACTACCGTGCCTGCTGATTTCTGACTGCCTGCACTATGCAGCTGAGGTAGCACTAGTCAGGCAGGGCAGAGTGTGAGCTTCTGCTGCTAAGGCAGAAGAGCTGGCCCTTGATCTTATCCTAAAATGTCACCAGCCCTCCTGAGAAAATATGATTTCAGTAGGCCCTTGTAGGTAAGCTTGTTACCATCAATATGCTGCTGTTGTCCATTCATATAAGTCCATTTCATTCATATAAGTTGATAGCCTCATCAGTGATTTCAGAAACTGCACTCAGCCCTGGGCCATGCTGATGTGGTACGCTAAGTGCTGGGCTCTTCTCTGACACTTTCCACTGGCTTTCCTCACTTCTCCAAGCATTGTGAAAGAATTCTGCATGTTTATATTTATAGTGTTTAATGTTCTCCCTAGAAATGTGCTTTGGTGCTTACAGAGGTGAGGCTCAGAAGTGTACCTTTGGGTGCTGAGTGTGCTGGTGCGTGCCTATAATCCCAGCACTCAGGAGGCTGAAGCAGGAAGACTGCTGCAATTTCAAGGCCAGCCTGTGAGTTCAGAGGCGGCCTGAACCACATAGGGAGATCCTGTCTCAAAAAACAAACAAAAAAACAAAAACAAAAACCCCTGTACCTTTGGGTTCCTGAAGATGAAATTCCACTATGACTACCTCACCAAATGAGCACATGAGTGCTAAAGCCATTCATTTGTTGTGTATTAATACAGCACACACTCTCTGAAGGTCTTTGTGCCACAGGGGATGAGGTGCATCGGCATTGTGGGACAGGTAGCCATAGAGGTGGAGAAGTCACTCAGCTTTCCCAGGGAAGCTGCTGTAGGAGGCCCTGAGGCATTAGAGGACATTTACCAAGAAGGTACTAAGAGTTTTAAAGGAGGCTGATCTCTGAGGGAGAAAAAAAAAATGGAGGGATGGGAAAACCTAAAGTTTAAATCTTGGAAACATTAATCAAAGCAATTCTTGTAGCTTTGCTATTGATTTTTTCCCCATTACTGGAGATTGGATACAAGGTCTTCACTCTGAACTACATCCACCCCTTTTTTATATTTTATTTTGAGACAAGGTCTCCCTAAGTCACCAAGTTGTTGAAATTGGGCCCAACCTCCAATCCTCCTGCCTTAGTCTGATTTGTTTTTAAGTGATAGATATTGACAATATGTCTTTATAGAATACACTGTGTTTTGTTACATTTGTGCATTTTGTGTATTAGCTCAGGCTACTCAGGTTATTCATCATCTCAAACATCAGTTTTTGTACTAATAGTAAAAATCTTCTGCTAGTATTGAATCATACAATATGATACTATTAGTTATAATCATTCTCTAATAGAACAGTAGGACTTGTTCCTTCTGTGTGGCTGAAAGTACCTAAGATACTGCTCTCCACTATTTTGGTTGTCTACAAGAGTATTTTCCTACCAGAAATGGACATAAACTCGTGTTTTAGATAGCACAGATAGATTTCTGGGAAGATGGCAGAGTGGTAAACAGCAATAAATCAACCTCTCTGTGATTTGGAATTTAGACATTGGAAAATAACAACTTGGGAAAGAAAAGGATGGAGGTAGATCCCCAGGACCCAGGAAGGATCTGAAGGGAAAATTGAAGCCTGCAGAGTGAAGAGACAGACCACGATGCCTAAAAAGGAGGGGGCAAACTGCACAAAAACTGCAGCTCTTAGCTTACAGTATAAGAGAGGAAGATTGAATCTATAGAGACACAGGGAAGGCAGGTGACCCCAGAGGCCTGGAGGCAGAAATGCACCAGTGGAAGCAGCAGTAGGTGCTGTATGCTACAAAAACTGGTGAGTGACTCCTGTCCAAGTGTCTTCCATGTACTTGGAGAGGATTCCTGGCCAGATGCCATTTTAGGGAGAGGCCAACTGAACCTGGGACTCAAGCATCCATGGGTTGGCTTCATCTCAGGGCTCCCAGTGTTGAAATTCCACAGTGACTGAGTCAGGAATAACTGGAAGATGTCCTGGGTGATGGAGTGAAGGTCAGGCTGGCAAGAGACACACAGAGTGTTGCAGGCTGAACAACGCAGACCCTGACCCCAGCCAGAGGCCAGGATGAACCTGAACATCTGTGAAGTTGAAGGCCCCACAGTGATACCTTGCCCTACTCCTGCTGCAGGCTTGCTGGGATCATCTAGCATTGGTCTGGGCTCTGAGTCTCTCCTTTGTCTACCAGTGACAGCAGAGTCACACTGAACTGGACACCGCCACAACACTATAGACCTCAGAAGATAATGACAAGCTTGAAATCACAGAGAAATCTCTTTTCCTTTGCTTTTTGTTGTTCTTTCAACTGTTTTTTCATGACTATGAACATTGTTTTTAGTTTTTTAGGTTTTTTGTTCTTATTTTTGTTGTTCCTTCTTTCCCTCCTATTTTCTTCATCAGTTTCCCAATTGGAATAATCTTCCTTTGTCCTTTAGCCTTGTTTCTTTTTCCTTCTTTTTTTGTCTTTTTGAGACAGAGTTTCACTATGCAGTTCAGGCTGGCCTTTAACACACTTTGTAGCCCAGGCTGGCCTCAAACTTGCAGCAATCCACCTGTCTCAGCCTTCCAAATGCTGGGATTACAGGTGTGTGTCCCCATGTCTGGATCTAGCCTTGTTTCTAATCTCTTCCTCTTTTATTTCTCTATTTTCCCCTATTATTCCTTTTAAATTTTCTCTCCTATGGGAAAAATCACTCTATTGAGTGGATATTTATTTTATATAATTTTCTGATTTTAGTTTTTTATATAACTATAAATCTTAAACCAGTAGTTAAAAGTGGCAAATTAATAGTTGTCACAGTTTGTCATTTCCTAGGCTCTGCTTGATGCTGTTATTACGGATTGTGCTACTTTAGCTAAGGTGACGTAGTTGTGACCAGATGTTCTTCCTTATATGCAAATACCAAGATTGCCTGGAGTTCATAAACAATACCATAGACCATTACCAAGGAACTAGGTGTTAGGCCAAACAGGTAGTGACTTCTCATCCCTAATAAATTGAATAGGGAGGATCTTGGGACAGACTCAAAAGCCAAAAGCTACTATGCCTAGAAGACATCTCTACACTTGCTCTTGGCTAAAAGATCAAGAAACCATTAGAAAACATCACTGAAAAGTAGTCATAAGGAGGTCTAGATACTAATAATAAAGCTACCTACCATGCAAGATCAACACAAAACAAATTTTAAAGAAATAGAAAATAAGAAAATACAGAAGCAAGATGCAACCCCAGACTTCGAGCTCACTAAAGCAAAATACAGCAAATACTTGGCTACCACCAAGCATTGAGGTAGAAGAAATCAAAATCCACGTATTCAGATAGGTGGTAGCCTTAGAAGTAACAAAGCAAATGAATGAATCTCTACATAAAAGCAAATCAGAAATAGTTACACAAATAACTAAAGAGATGACTACAATGAAGAACATGGTTAGTGAATCTAGAGTAGATACAGTTTAAAAAAAGAATAAGGGAGCTTAAGAAAGAGATGGAAACCATGATGCCCATCATAGGAGAGAACTAGATTCCGTAGAATAGATTCAAACAGATATCCAGAAGATTAAAAATTCCATGAAAGTATAGGCAGCAGAATCAACCAATATAAAACAGGATATCAGATCCAGAAGACAGGTATGAGGTTAGTGATCAAGAAATGAAAGACTTCTTAAAATTAGTAAGGGACCATAAAACCAATAGCTGCTAGATGATGTAATGAAGAATAACAGAAAATTAATTGGAATCCATAGAAAATCAGAAGATAGAAAAAAGGACATAAAAAATCTGTTTACAGAAGTAACAGCAGAAAACTTCCTAAGTATGAAAAAGAATTTGACATACAGATAAATTAAGAACATACAATTCCAGGTAACCATGATCAGAGAAAAACTATATCAGGAATGTAACACTAAAGAGTCCAGAAATTCAACACAAGAACAAAATACTAAAAGCTGTTAGAGAAAAGAAAAAAAAAATCACCTGTAAAGGAAAATCCATCAGAATCAAAGCAGAATTATCAACTCAAACCCTTAGGTCAAAGAGAGCTTGCAGTGAAGCCCTATAAGGAAACAACTTCCAACCCAAATTTATGCACTCCACAAAATTATCTTTCAAAATTGACGAGTAAGGTATTTCTGTCATAAAGAACACCTGAAAAAAATTCATGACTGCAAAACCAGCACTCCAAAATGTTTTGAAGGACATTCTAGAAAAAGACAACAAAGGCTACAATTCCATGAATCACAGTAAGATGAATCAATCAGGCATGGCAAGCAATGAAACAGAAGCAAAAGAAAGGGAATCAACAACAGGAAAATATGACAAGGATAAATTAACATATATCATTAATGTAAATGGTTTCCCATTTACCAATCAAAAGGATTGGCAGAATGGATCAAAAAACAAGATCCAACAACATGCTGCATACAAGAAACACATTTAATTCAAAATGAAATTCATAGCCTGAAGAGTAAAGGATGGAGAACAATACTCCATGTGACAGGAACACAGAACAAAAGGGTAGCTATTCTACTTGGAGACAAAGTGAGTTTTAAGCCAAGAATGATCAGAAGAAATAAAGAAGGTCACTCCATACTCGCTAAGGGAACAAGAGGAAGAGATACCAAATACCAGCACAACCAACTATATATGACAAACATTAATGGATATGAAAAATCATACAAGCACTAATATAATTGGGGACCTAAATACTCCATTTTCACAAATAGTTCAATTAGAAATAATAAAAAAGAATTATCAGAGCTCAACCAAATTTTTGAACAAATAGACTTATAAACATATCTATGGAGTGTTTCACCCAACAACAAAATACACATTCTACTCCACAGCATGTGGAACTTTCTCCATTATAGACCACATACTAGCTCATAGAACATGCTTAAGTGGGACCAGGGATTTAGCTCAATGGCTTAAGTGCGTGCCTGGCAAGTGTGAAGTCATGAGTTCAATCCCTGGTACCTCCTGAAAAACAAAACAAAAAAACATGCTTAAGTAAATGCAAAAGAATTTAAATTATTCCATACATATTATTAGATCATAGTCCAGTGAAATTGGAAATCAGTGACAAAAGAAATCAGGAACACTACATAAATGCATGAAAATTAAGTAATATGCTCCTTAATGGGATACAGATATAATTAAAGCAGAAATTATAAGATGGTGCATGCCTCTAATCCCAGTACTTGGGAGGCTGAGGCAGGAGGATCCCCATGAGTTCAAGGACATCCTGGGCTACACAAGTGAGTACAAGGTCAGTTTGCACTACATAATGAGACCCCATCTCAAAAAAAAAATTAGTTTCTTCAATTAATAATGACAATGCAACATACTGGAATGTACGGGATGCAGTGATAGCAGTCCTATGAAGGAAGTTTATATTGTTGAATTTCACATCAGAAAAAACATAATAAACTCAAATGTTGAATCTCAAGCTTCTAGAAAAAGAAAGTTGAACTGAAAGCACACATGAGAGAGGAAATTATAAAGATCAGAACTAAAATTAATGCAATTGAGATTAAGAATACAAAGAATCAATAAGTTGAAGAGTTGGTTCTTTTAAAGATTAAATAAACCCTTAGCCTATTTTATTACAAAAAAAGGAAAGAAAAGATATAAATCTATGCAGTTAGGAATGAAAAAGGCAAAATCACAACTGAAATCCAGGTCAATACCTATTCTGAGAGGCTGTACCCCAATAAGATGGAAAACACAGGAGAAATTGGCAGATGAATTACTGAAACCAAATCAAGAAGATCTAAAAATGCTGAATAACCCAGTAGCGGTCAATGAAACTAAAGAATTTTTGAAAACTACCAACAAATAAAAAGCCTAGGACCTGACAGACTCACTGCAGAATTCTACAAGAATTTTAGAGAAGCTAATGCCACTACTCCTTGAACTCTCTGGTGAAATTGAAAGGGAATCAATACTCCCAAACTCATCCCCAGAATCAAAACTCCCAAACTCATTCCCAGAAGCAAACATTACACTGATACAAAAAGAAGGATCCAGCCAAAAAAAAAAAAAGAAAGAAAGAAAAACAGGCCAATCTCTTTAATGAAAACAGATGCAAAAATCCTCAAT
Source organism: Hydrochoerus hydrochaeris (assembly GCA_004027455.1). NCBI lineage: Eukaryota > Metazoa > Chordata > Mammalia > Rodentia > Hydrochaeridae > Hydrochoerus > Hydrochoerus hydrochaeris. The sequence goes on from PVLA01000508.1 coordinate 532,460, forward strand.
ACTATACTGGGAAACAATACAGCAAATCATCAAGAAGATTGTACATCATGACCAAGGAAGATTCAGGTTTGCAGGGGTTGTTCAAAATATGCAAATCAATAAATGTAATATGCCACATTAGTAGAACCAAAGACAAAACCCACAAGAGTATCTCAGTAGATACAGAGAAAGCAGTTGACAGAATTCAATGCCCCCACTCAGGATAAAAATCCTACAGAAAATTGGAATAGAAAGCTTTTATCTCAACCTGATAAAAAACCATCTATGACAAACCCACAGCCAACGTTTTACTTACTGGTCAAAAACTGAAATCTCTCACTCTAAAATTAGGCACAAGTCAAGGATGGTCACTGTCACTACTCCTTTTCAATATAGTTCTGGAAACGTTAGCTAAAACAATCTGAGAAGAAAAGAAAAGGAGTAAGGATAGAAAGGGAAGAAGTTAAATTATCATTATTTGTGGATGACATGATTCTCTACATAGAAGACCCCCAAAGCTCCCACAAAGACTCAGTGGCAGGACACAAAGTTAACCTCAAACATCAATAGCATTACAATGCATAAATAAAAAAGACTGGTTGAGATAAAAAATTACAGGGACCACACCTTTCACAGTAGCATCAAGAAAAATGAAATGCTTAGGAATCAATCTGATGAAGGAAGTAAAAGATCTTTACATTGAAAACTGCAGTACTCTGAGAAATAGATGGAAGAAGACATTAGAAAAGGGAATGATATCTCTTATTCTTGGATAGGCAGAACCAGTAGAGTGAAAATGGACATGCTTCCAAAACTGTTGTACAGATTTAATGCAATCTCAATCAGAATTCCAATAGCATACCTCACAGAACTAGAGGAGATAATCCTAAAATTCATGTGGATCCAGAAGAGACCTAGAATAACAAAAACAATTCTGGGCAATAAAGGCAAGGCAGGGGGTGTCACAGTCCCCCATCTGAAGTTATTCTACAAAGCTACCATGATAAAAACAGCATGGTACCAACAAAAGAAACAGGAACAAGGGTCAATGGACCTGAATAGAAGATGCACAAACATCTCTAAGCACACACAGTTACCTTATCTTTGTTTGACAAAGGAGTGAAACATCTTCACTGGAAGAAGATAGCCTCTTTAATAAATGGTTCTAGGGAACTGGACAAAAATTGAACCTAGACCCATATCTTTCACCATGCAGTAAGCTAAAATGTAAATGGATCAGAGTTCTAAATATTAAAACAAACACTTAACCTGCTGGAATACAGAATAGGTAAATCTCTGAAAGATGTAGTAGGTAAAGACGTAATGAACAAACTCTGTACAGGAAATATTAGAATCAACAACTGGGATCACATCATATTAAGAAGCTTTTGCACAGCAAAAGAAACCATGAGCCAAAAAAAAAAACCCACAGAATTGGAAAAAATTTTTCCTAGCTTCTTTTCAGACAAAGAATTAATAACTAGAATATATAAATGGCTGGGAATGTAGCTCAGTGGCACATTTCCTGCCTGGCAGGTGTGAGGTCCTGAGTTTGATTCCAGGTACAAAATGAAAGAACTCAAGAAAAATCAGACTCCCAAAATTTATTTTTATTTTTAAAAAAATTTTTGGTACCAGGGATCAAACACATGACCTTGCACTTGCCAGGCAGGTGTTTATACCACTGAGCTAAATTCCTGGCCCAGGTTCCCCAAATTTAAAGATACAGTCCAAAAATGAACTCCTGAAATGAATAGGCATTTCTCACATGCATAAATATAAACAACAAATAAATATATGAAAAAGCATTCAACATCTCTGGTCATTTGAGAAATGCTAATTAAAACAACAACGAGATTCTATCTGATCCAGAAAGACTGGAAATCAGTAGCAAATGCTGGCAATGTGGGGGAAAGGAACACTTTTCCATTGTTGGTAGGTTGTAAATTGGTACCACCACTATGGAAGCTGGTGTAGAGATTCCTCAAAGATCTAAAGCTAGAGGTTCCATTTGACCCAGCTATTTTCCTTTATTTTTTTATTTTGAAGGTACTAAAATACAACAAAACAAGACAGAACAAAGCCAATCAAGACAATGCAGTGAAATTGATACAGAGCAGGATACCAGCTTAACAGTAATAGGTACTATAGTATATCTTGTTATCTTCACAATAGTTGTCCATTCAATCAGGTATAGCAAAGTCAAACCAAAAACAGAACATTATAAAACCAATTAGAACAGAATATTGATTAGAGCAAAACAATTCATCAGAACAAAGCAAAACTGAAAACAATATTTGCCTTCAAAGAGAAGACAGAAGGAAATCCCCATATTGGCTATATTGCATAGGGTCATCTTCCCAAGAGATGCTCAGATCTCTGGCCCCAGGTCAGCATAATCAACTCAACAATACAAGCATTTAGTTGCTTTATGTATGTGCCTTAGTTGCTATCAACTCTGGCTGACCTCAAAACCATCCAGTTGCTAACGAGGGTGGGGGGTAGGGGTATAGGGAGGTCTGGGACGATTAATTCTTGGCCTGCGCGCTGGTCACGGGAGATGCTGACTTGTTCTATCCCTGGCGCACCTTCTGCTTTTAGTGCTGTCACTGCTTACCAGGAAGGAGGGCTTGTTGCTTTCTTGCTCAGCCCCCCTAGCTATTTTCCTCATATGTATCTTCTCAAAAGGGTTAAAAGCATCAAACTGCAGGGCTAGGGGTTCAGTTCAATGGCATAAGCACCTGCCTTGCAAGTGCAAAGTCGTGAGTTCAATCCCTGGAACCAAAAAAAAGCATCATATTACAGTAAGTCATACACATATAAGTTTAATGTAGCTGAATCTTAGAATATATGAGTAAAGAATGCATTTATATACTACTACTTTGCTGTAAAGGATAAACTTCAGTCATTTGTAGGAAACTGGATGTACCTTGAGACCATAATTTTAAGTGAAATAAATCAGACACACATGTTTAAATATTGTTTCTCTTTGTGACAAACTGGAAGGGTGAAGACCAAAATGGATTGCCGGAGTCCAGCTGCGGTAGGGCTAGGGTTTCCCAGAGGTGGACAGGGAGTTGGCGAGTGAGAGACAGAAGACACTGCACACCAGTCTGTGAGTGAATCTGAATCCGCTTTATTTTTTTAGAAGCTGGAATATATATTTGCTAACCTTTGGCAGCCACCCCCAGCCCCAAGCAGGAAGCGCCCCAGGCTCAGGGCAATAGGTATCAATTAACATCTCAATCTTGTTACTTAGTTAGCTTGGGAAATGTAAGCCGATGCACTTGAATGCCTGCAGGAGGGAGAGATGTGTGAGGCTATTGTGCCGCTCCCTATATTGTTTCCCTTATCACTTATGGGAGCATGACAGTCCCTGTGAGGACAGCGCCTGTCTTAGGT